>VXAA01002848.1:0-146053 GCA_013399115.1 Anseranas semipalmata
ATGATTCTATGATTCTAACCTTCCCCTTGAAAACATAATTGGTAATGAATGCAAGTCATTATATTTTTACAAAGTATTGTGAAATTTGTTCTAAATACCTACCCAGAATTTCTTCTCAGTAGGTAATATGGTAATAAGACAACAAAAGGTAGTAAGACAACAAAAACACTGACTGCAGTAATGGCTTACAGCTCCTAGAACTGAGCCTTTCAGTTCAAGTCCCACAGGTTCAGTTTTTGAGCCTCAGTAATGCCTAGTCAGTATTTGTTCTCATCAGCTTGCAAAGGTGACTGTGGTACCCTAAATTCACCACAAATGGATGACTGGTGGCACATGCTTTTATGTCCAGAGAAGTCAGTCTAGATCTGACTGGAGTCAAGGCACTGACAACCGAAATAAACAATACAGTTCAACATCACCAAAAAAATTCCTTAGTTTGAATGAAGAGTTTAATTATCTCTCAGTTCAGATCTGGATAACTTGACCATGGCTATGAATTTCAATGGAAGGAGGTGAATGTAATTCCCATTTACATTCAGGATTCTGGGTCTACAGGAGGCAGAAACAACCAATAACTGCACTGAAATTATTATAACTACAGTTGTTCCTCCATAAGACACCCTTTAGCAAACACTGCTAAAATTGTACACAAAGTAACTTGGTAACTGCTTATTACAAAACAAACAGTGATTATTCCCAAATATGAAGATCTTTGGTCTATGCATTTCAACTGGAAGCTTATGACAATCTTTCATTTTATTTTGCAAGTTTAATACTAGGATTTATTGAGATTTACTTTTTCTTATCCTTAGGAACTGCTTTTTTACAACTAGCATTGTAAAAGAGGATTCAAGTTAACATTCATTGTATCATAATATACTTTTACTATATCTTGAGTCCTATGGATAAATATTTCAGGGTTGTTAGAAAGAGAGCTCCTTTTCCCTAAGAAAACATACTATTGAAAAAAAAATCATAAAGTATATATAGACTATTTTAAAATACTTTATGAAGAATGGCTCTCTGAAGTATTAAGTTCTGTTTAATAACATTCTTTCCTTTACTAAAGCAATTGTTTACACCATGGATAGTCTGAATTAAAATAATCCATCAATGCATCATAGTTTGGTTGCAGGCAGTAACACAAAGGAGAACGCCATGGCAACAAACCAACAGAACTATAGAAGTTTCATAGTTTCAACAGAAATAGGGAGTCTCAGCTAGATGTCTTTTTGAGAGAGGAAGCTGCCCAGATTTATATGAACTATTATTTTTAGAAATGATGATCAGAAAGTTTTTTAATAGGACACAAGCCACTTTTGATTTAGAGATTTTGAAGAAGAGCGGTGATATTTGGTCATAGAACTTACTGCTGAAGCTCCACCAGAAGAAATCAGGTGTTACTGTAAAGTTCTTGCAAGACATCTTGACCTGAGAGTCTAGGCAAAATAGGCACAATTGTTTTCAATGCATAAATTATATTCCTTCTCCCCTTGATACTAGCAGTCAAGATATTCTCAGTACATGAATGATTTCCTAGGGAAATTCTACATTACAGGACACTTTGGATTTCATTCTTTTCATAGTTACCTTTCTAAAAGGTAGTGCTACATTTCAGCAAAGGACTTCAAAAAAGTGGCTACTGACAAAGTTAAGAATGTATTTCAGGCTTTTTCTAGGTTGGTGACCCAAGTAAGACGGACCAGGTAAAGTTCTGTCAGAAAGACAGTAACCAAGCTTAAACATTTAAAGCATCTTTCTAGCAGCCCCGTTATTCCAGAGCCCCAGGTTGAAACACTCTAGGTTTCAAATCAGGGAAGCCAAGAAAAACAATTATACCACTAAGAAGAATATCCAAGCACTCCAAAATAATTCCACTGCCAAGGAAACTTTCTTCACTGAAGATGTTTTCTAGATTTGCAAAGTTATACGAAGAAAGCAATTCGAGAATATTGGTATAAGAAAGCTGAGTATGTGACAACCTCATTAGGTACTGATATTGCTTCTTTATCAGTAACAAAAAAACAACCAACCAACCAAACACCAACAGCCGATGACAACAAGCAAGTATATTTCAATTCAAATCAGTCTAGAAGTGGGTATAATTATAAAATATCTTATCTCAAATAGATCAATGGTTGCATAAGGTAAGATTGTCACATGACCAGAAGACAAAACACAGCATCAACAATAACTGCAAAGGAAAAAAAGAGTTTGAACAACAAATAAGTCTCTCTTTGAAAGAAGAAATCAGGGTAATATATGCTTGCACAAAATAAAACAAGGAAATTATCCCAAAATGAACAAATCTTAATGAATGATTTTGTTATATTGGCAGGGAGCTATTAGTAATCTTATTCTTAAAAGACGTATTTCAACTGAAGGAGGAAATCTTTCTACCTATAATGAAACTGTTACACTCTTCTGCAAAAGTCTTTGCAATAGCAGCATACCTTCAGTCATCTCCCTCAGTAGCTCATGATATTCAGCCCTGGATACTATTCCTGCAATCACTCTTACCATAACCTTTTTGTTTCTGCTTACATGCTCCTACTAAGAGAATCATTTAAGCACATTCTAAGTTAAGCATAAGCTTTACTGTAAGGTTGAACTGAAGCACAGAACACAATTCCAAACAAGTTTGTTTATCATAACTGATTAGCCAAACAGACAATATGCGCTCTCAAGAGTGCAAAGTTTTCAGGTCTGGTTCATTAATAGTGATACTAATCAGAAGCATTCAGTGGAGCAATTGGATTAAATGTTTTTTTTTTTTAAGAAAAAAGGAACCACAGGATTGAATTACTTGCATTTGCAAGGTCAACACAGTGGACGATGTTTCTTGCTTCTTAACAAAGCATCAGAAGATAGAGAAGCAAACTTCCACTTAGATATTGTCATAAATTTCAGCTGGAGAAGGCAGCATCTGTCTTGGGACCTATGCCAGCTTACACACTCCTGGCAAAATAGAGCTTATAAGAAACAAAGTTGGGATAGAGGGATTCCATTTGATTTGTGTTTAAGAACTTTTGCATTTTGAAAAAAGAATGAAGCATTTCTGGAATTTAAGCGTAACACTGAAATGCATTTTCCTATATTCAGTTGGTTCCATATCTCCAAAACATCTGGCTATAAATGTGCTCTGAATTTCCTCCTTTCTACTCTCTTATATAACTGAAAACTGCTCTCACTTTCAGAGATAATATCCAGTTATATTCATCTGAACAACTGAAATAAAATCTATTAAATTGATATTGCAGCCTTTGTAATCATTATGGCTTTTTGATTTCAAAGAGAAATGCATCTGGGCTTGTTTCTCAGCTACTCTGACTTCTGCTCAGCCAGTCTGTTCATTACAAGATGCTGGTCTTTGTATTGTATTGTAAAAACAGCAGTTATTTGTAGAAACTATGAGTATTCAATGTTTTCCACACTACATTAATTTACTGTGCTAGGTGTTCCCACCCTTTATTTAGACTGAATTTTTAAAATGCCATTAACTACACACTGTGGTTCCTGTAGCATAAAGTTCATGGAGGAATTTGACTTAAGATGATTAGCTAGAAATTTATCACATGTGACCTAAAGGTTTACCTCTGCAGTAGTATTTCAAAATACACATTATTTAGGAAAAAAGGAGGGCAAAACCACAACATTGTCACATGGCTTACTTCTTATCCTGCTTCAGGATCTTTTGCAGTATGGATGGTGCTGAGGAAGTCGCGTGAATGTATCACAACCCTAGAATTTTGGTCATAAGGGAATGCATGCAATCATCTTCAATGCCTGCTGAATTCCACAGCCTTTTTTTTTTTCTCCTGTGGATAGGATGGCCAAATAGAAATTTCTGCATTCCTGCCAGTTCTTTTAATCTACTATTAGTACAGTCAGCAGGGTCGTTCACAACTGGTTCCCTATTAGTATTTCTGTTTTGTACAGTGACAACCAAGAAGATACAGGTCTAAGCCTTCTGCCTGACAGGACAGAATAAAACACAGAGGCATTCAGTCTGCCTTTCTCCGGGGTTCCTGTAGAACACACCAGTTTAAATGACTAAACATAAAAAATGAATTATCATAAAATAGCAACACTTAAAATTTTAATGAAAATAGTAATTTATCAATATATTACCTCTTATATTAATAAGGAAAAACACTCCCACTCCTCTTAAGTTATTTTCATAAAATTCATATTAGTTTGAGCCCTTTTGATGTGCTAATGTCTGGAAGACACTCACAAAATCTAATTCTAGTCAGTTAGGGTTAACCTCTATGCTCCTGCTATAGTCCAGAATAAGAGAAAACTTACTCTAATGGGTAATTCACAACAAAAGCTTTATTTCATAGTTGTAAAATGCCTTCTATTTCTAAAATTAGCCTTCTGCATGCCCCAGACATCACATAGCTGGTTTGGTTTAAATGAAGTGTTTCTGCCAGAAAAGATACCATTTGTCTGTAGTAAGAAAATCTGGAATGAATGCAGTTTAGTAAAATAGCACAAGCAGCAAAATAATAATGCAGAACATTTTTTAAAGGTTTCAATATTTTCCAATGAGATTTTTGCAGGAATTACCTCCAAGGTTTTATTTTCATTTTTTTCTAATATGAAGCATTTTTTCCTTTTGTAATGCATAAAACTCTTTATAAGAAACAAGATTATGATGACAGACACCTGCGACATTTGTAGAATTGTTTGTCACAAATCACAGCAGGACAATCAAATAACTAATATTCACAATACTGTATATATTAATGACAACAGCCAAACAGAATACAATGGAACTCTATTATTGTATAGAAAAAAAGAAACTGAGCAGAGGACATTTTTGTTTCTGCTTTTAATTTTGTGTCCAATTTTACCTCAACTCAAGAGAGGTTTATAAAGACATAACTTACCCGTCTGTGTCTTAGTGGGCTAAAATGGTAAAATATGGGCATCTCACCTTATCTTCCTCTAATATTCCTGATTTTTTAATTTTGAGACATTTCCCTTTTAAAATGAAACCAAAACCTCCCTTCTCCCAGTCTATATAAGCACTGGTTAAAAATGAAAAACACACTTCATAAAATCAAACCTTTAACAGAAGTATTATTGTTGCTGTTATTAACAACACTTTAAAATAAAAGTACATAATTGCTAAACTAAAATGAAATCCCCAAGGTAGAAGCATGTTAAGCCATATTAGTTCCAAATGACTAACATTTTTATAGTACTAGCTAAATGAATTAATAATTATTGGCTACTTATTTTAAAGGATTGCCATTTTTTATTTAAAAGCTATGAAGTACATGCTGCACTCTCAGTAATCCTTCCAGTACCACTCATATTTAAAATAGAGGAGACTTGTACAGCCCTTCAGACTTGTGAGATCAGATCCCAGTAATCCCTACATACCATTCAAATTTTATATTGGAAAGAGTTGGCCAGAACTTCTCAAAATTAAAGCATCCAAGTAAAGCTGTGGGGGAGAGCTGATAAAAGTAACGTGTTCATATTCACAGTCCACTCTTTTCTCTCTCTGTGCAGAAATATCTATCTAGCCTATTCGAGGGTAAATTCAGCTTTGGCATTTTGACCACTTAATGCTCACAATGAATTCAGTCTAAGGCTTAAAGTCAGGCAAGAAGTAAATGCTCCACTGACGTATACAGCTAACTCTGAAGGAGATTACAGGCAATTAAAGAAGATGGTTTAATCTTCTTTTCCAACTTCTTGTCTTTTACACCTTCATCTTCTAAAGAAGGCCAATGTGCTGAGTTTCTCAGTCCTATAGTGTCCTTGATGCTTGTTGGTGTCTAGCGGTCATTCTAAAATGAATACCTCTATTTCAAACTCCTTGAAGGACAGCCCTCCCATTAGCTTATACAAGGGAAAAGTAGTATTGGATGAAGAACTTTGTTCATGGAGAAAATGTTGAGGGGTGGCAAGGGAGGAGGGAGGCAGAAACCCTCATCTCTGTCACAGGATTTTCTTGCTCTCTGAGATTGCTTTGTATGGCACAAGGAGATTTGGCCTTCACAGGGTTTTGAAACTGGGACAATATAGGCAGAGAACTTTTTTTTATTATTATTAAAAAGAAGTGATTTCAGGGTTTCTGGAGATAGAGGCTGATTTAGAAACCCATACTGATTCTCCCAGGAGAATGAACAAGTAAATATTAACGATGTTTCTTTTCCACATGAGAAAAAAACACTTTTAAGTTACAGCCCCAGGACTTCAGATGGATTATTCTTCTGTTGGCATTTAAAAAATGCTATTGTTTCCTCACTGTGTCACTTCTTTTTATATGCCGGCATAAGCAGAAAGAACCTTATGCATCACAATCTTGCCATGAATGGGAAGAGCCCTCATACCATCTCACAGGACATCTTTCGACCTAAATTGGCCTTTCCAATATAACAGCACTGCTTCAGAAGGCTTGGCTTATCCATTCACTGGTGCTGGCTGGGATCTCTACCTCATTGGGAATACAGAGTCTGCTCGAGGTTGGGAGCCAACTGCTGGTGTAACACTGACAGATGCAGGACCCATATGCCCAAGTCTGGATAGGATGCTTGTATCACTGGCATCTGGATGTCAGCTTTCCTTTTCTGGCTCTGCTGCTGCCTTTGCTGATAAACACGATAGTCTGTCTGCTGTGGGTCAACCTGCTGCTGCTCTGTAGTCATGTTTCTTGGATTAGTGAGTGGTTCCTCTCTATTAAGGACTACTATCTGAGCAGAGTATGCATCCCTTAAAGCCTTCATATGTCACTACACATCTAATTCCAGTATTTCTACTGTTCCCGGTGATTTAGGCACAGATGATGAAATCTTGCAGGTGCAGTGAATCTGAAAAATGTGTAAATGTTCATTCCCTGTCTTGTGGCTGGGGAGCTCTGCTGATACCATCCAATACTTTTTAATCCTAAACAATTTTTTACTGCTAGATATACAGCCAAGAATTGCAAGTGTAAGATTTGGATGACACCACAAAGACATTTTTATAAAAAGGAAAACACACGAGACTAAAATGTTCTATATGGTAAAAAATTCTATGCAAAAATTTGCCAATATATCAGTGACACCTACTTAGAAATTTGCATGTGTCACCCTTGACAGGCATATTCTTGACACTGAAGAAAATAAAACCCTCTTTCACTGTGCTCTCCTGTTACTACTGTTCTTCCTTGTTTGCTTTGAAAAACTTCAACAGTAGGTTTTTTTTTTCTTTGGCTTTACAATGCAACAATACTTGAATACTTGGGAACAAAACAAAGTTTGATAATAACCATAAATCAAAAAATGTTAACCACTTCCTTAGGTAAGAAACAGGAAAGACCACTTTCCATTTACATCCTGAGTCTCTCCAAGCCTCTCCAAGAGGGAGGTTGCAGAATATCACTCTAGAGCAAGGCTTAAGGATATACAAGCTCCCAAATTCAGCAATAGCAGCTATAATCACTTTCTGCCAAACCTCCTACATGTAGATAATTCATACCCTCATCAGGAATAATCTGTTAGGGAGTTGGGGAAAATTCTGCAGAATGAATGCCAAACGGTGCTAATTAGCCTTTGGCAAACACCAGCAGCGTGGGGGGCAGTACAAGTTCAGCAGCCTAAATATGCAAGGACCAGTCACAAAGCAACCCCCTGCCTCTCCCGCACTACGGGCCCAACCTAATGTGGACTACTGCATCCTAGAATGCAAATTTGCAGGTGTCCAAGTAGACACAAATAATAAACCCCACGATGCCCTCAGTACCTGCACCAGTGACAAGAGCAGGGTAGAAGGTGCAGTACCTTCTGCTGTCCTGCTGACATACAGGTTTGATCTTTCACAGGCATAGCTTTAGGAGACTACAACTAAGGATTCAGCTGAAAACATCTATTATTTTGTGTGCCAACAGCAACACACAAAAATGGCTACTTGCAAGTAATTGGACACAGAAGAACATGGAAGCATGACTTTCAGTTTCAGGCCAAAAAGCTTGGGTTTATAATAAACAAAGCCAAATATTTGTGGTTTTTGTTTGTTTTGTTTTGGATAAAGAAATACAACACTGTACCCTTGAAAAGCTGAATTGTTTCCTACCTTCTAACATATATTTTGATAACTATTGTATAAATTTAATATAATTTATAGCTCTTTTTCATCAAAAGGAGTACCATATTCTATCCTTGATTTTGCTTGACTACATAATTTGCGAAGGATGAAAAACCTTGCCTTGACCGGTGCTATTTCAGACACATAAAAGTAAAAATTAAAAAATAAAAAGAACAAAAAGAAAGATGCCAAGGTTAGCAGGACATTCTTTCAATGATATTATTTAGAATCCCAAGTTTTTTTTCTAACATTTAACAGAGGGCTTACCTGTTATTTCTAGAATTGTCTGCTGACAGCATACTTTATATAAATAAACCATAAAATTCTAAACCACAATGGAAATGCATATTGGTGTAAAATTTTGGTTGCTTTGAACACTGAAACACTGTGTACAGTCTTTCAGTTTAAGTCTCACCTATAATTGACTGTCTTTGAGATTGTCCAGAGGAAATCTGTGAGTCTCTACAGCTCTGTTACATATTAGGCCTCCACCCAAACTTTTCTTTCATTCATGTTTAATAAAATATTGTTTTTTATATTGTGGACCATGAAACATTTGGTGATAGCCTGAAGAAAGCTGACCAATCCCATACTATTGCTCAAGCATGTGCAGAGAAGAGCAACAAAGCTGGTGAAGGGCCTAGAAAACAAGAGTTATGAGGAGGGACGGAGAGAACTGGGGCTGTTTAGTCTGGAGAAGAGGAGGCCGAGGGGAGACCTCATCGCTGTCCACAACTACCTGAAAGGAAGTTGTAGTGAGGAGGGCATCAGTCTTTTCTCAGGTGGCAAGTGATAGGATGCAAGGCAGTAGCCTCAAGTTGTGCCAGGGGAGGTTTAGATCAGATATTAGGAAGAATTTCGTTTTTTTTTTTTACAGAAAGGGTGGTCAAGCATTGGCACAGGCTGCCCAGGGAAGTGGTGGAGTCCCCATCCCTGGAGTTATTTAAGAGACATGTGGATGTGGCACAAAGGGACGTGGCTGGGACTCAGTAGGTCAGGTTGATGGTTGGACTTGGTGATCTTGAAGGTCTTTTCCAACCTAGATGATTCTATGATTCTATACTGTTAGCTCCTACTTTCTTGCCACTCCTAAATTACATACGATAAGAGGAGGAAAAAAAAGTATTTGTTATTTTTTTGGATGTAACCAATGAAGTGCTTTTATCAATGGGCTATGAGACAGTTGCCACAGCAAAGAAGGTGTCCTCTATAATGGTGCCTGGGAGAAGCAATTCCTGTTCTGTGCTGTAGGCCACTCTTGAAATGTGAGGAGGACTTCTGGATATAAACACATATGCATCACAGATTTTTTCTTCTCCTTAAAGCATGCATTAAAGGCAAATAGTCCACCACCTCTGTGCTAGAAAAATTATGAATGAAGTCATAAAGATTAAAATCTATATGTTCAGCAGAATATAAAATTAAAGGGGAGAACGAAAGAACAAATACTAGGCACAAAGCAAGCCAATGATACACACTATAAATCACTATCTAGAATATGTAAGAAAGAATTTACAATTCATTCAATCAAACAGGAATTCAATCAGACACTATCAAAGTAGTATAGTCTTACATTAATGTCAATGGGTACACCTAAAGTGTTCTCCACAGAATGAAGAAAATGTGAAAGAAGAAAACAACTCGTTGGCTAAGTGCTTTGTATAATTAATAGACAGAATTCAGAATTGATTTGCATCTTATGTGACCTTATAAAATGTACCCCAAAGAAAACGTGATACAATGTAATTACACACAATTAACTCACCTCTGGAAAATTTACCATTTGTTTCCATACTCCCTTTCGTATTTTCTGTACAGGTACAAATTCTAATACAGTGACATTTTAGCAGCAACTAATGGAAACAACCACCTTTAATCAACTTTTAAGATACTATACTCAAGAACAGAGTGTACTCTCCACAAACCAGACTCATTTATTTTAACTATATTTGTATTCTCTTCAAGTCTGAGTAAAGGTGCTTGCACTTTCCACATAAAATCCAGGGGATACAGCACTAGACCTGCGGCTCCAGCTTCTACATTAATGGGGAAGGTTGAACCCCCAGCTTCCATTTCAGTACTTAAGTTTTAAATTTATTTAGACCTCACAGTTGCAAATAAAAGTATGAAAATGTAATTAGCAGATTGCTGATAAAATGAAATAACTCGGAGTTAAAAGCAGCCTGGAACAACAGTATTCACATGAATCTCAACTGTCTGTGCTCCATTTAAGGATTCTCTGCATGCAGACCCCAATATTACCCTTTGCCAGATCCTTTGGAAAAAGAGGGCACATACTGCTGCCCTTCACTTCTATTGCAGAGCACAAAGGATGCTTGAAGCCTATTTCTAGTGCTTTTTATTTTCATTAGATCTGAAATGAGGAATCTTGGAAACTATGTCATCAATGATTTCAAGATAGTGAAGAAAAATATCACTGTTAACTTGCACAGCATGACCTGAAACATTGTTTTCCCCAATTTTATTTATTTATAGAAAATCAACACCCTTTTCCTTTCTTGATGAATGCTGTGATTGGAAAAAAAAAAAAGAATCAAGGCATTCTGAAACCAGGAACCTTATCCTTGTCCTTGCCTATAACATTACAATCACCACAGAAGGTATAATTCTTCCTGGTGAACCCACATATTAGTTTATGCTGCCTATACTTTTCAAGCCACCTTACTTCAGTTCAAAACAGGGCTAAATCCCAAATCATAGCTAAAAGTAGACTCCAATAAATAGAGTTTTGTTGATATATCTGAAGAAAAATTCCTCCTTCAGCGTCTACAGGCTGCAGAAAGTCCTCCATTTCTGTTAATGACCTCTTCCCTCCGCCTGATTCAATACAGCCCACTGGCTATGGAAATGACAACACTCAGCAGGTGACAACAAAACGGTCAACAAACAGCGCGGAGATATGTCATTTTCTTCAAATACCTTCTCAGGAATTAAATGGCACACTATGCTATGCTGTGTCCTGCTCAGCTCAAATATTTCTTTATTAAATGAAGCTGCACACTTTTATATACAGCTGCCATATAAAATGCAGGTTTAAGTGTACTGCTTCCAGCTCCAATCGCAAAACAATTTGGTGTTTCCCACCCCTCCCCCAGTCTCCTTTCAGCACACAGCCCCTTGTGCAGCCACTGCGAGGATGCCGCACCTTTGACATAACTCCAGATTGAAAGCACTGCCCTTACGGATTCAATCCGAGGCACTTACTGTGACTGGGACAGATTGGAGTATGCAAATCAGCACCTTTCAAGTCTCCTGAACCCGGGAAATCCTCTTGCTATGTGTTCCAGCTAATGGACCTGAGATGTCCCTTTTAACAACGCTGTCTGTGCAACTCCTTTAACCTTTTCAGATTCAAATCTAGCCTTTGTTCCTCGCTCTTTTTAGAAACACGCAATGTATCAGACTAACCTCTTTTATAATTTAAACCGGTGTAGAACCAGAGTCACAGCACAGCATTCAGTGGCATTTACACATGTTTAAAGTGCAAAAGTAGCATCATAGAACAAAGACGGAACAGTGAATAGAGGCACGCAGCATTAAAATTTCTATTAGAGGGTTTTTCTGCCTCCTGTCAGCTTCAAATACCTACCATTACTCTGACTTATCTATACTGGAAAAAACGCACAATTAGATTTCTGAAGTTCTAAATACATTAACATCAGGTGTAAGACTTTACACTTTTGTTACAAGAGGATGATCTTCTGAGAAGATTACCAATCTACAAAGTGCTTAAGGAGAGACTGGTGATCAAACCTGAACAGATTCCTATGTAGATTATGTATTTAGCTGCTGAAGGATGAAATAGCATCTATCCTTAAATCAGAAACAGGAAACTGCTGATGGAGATGCCTGGAATCTCCCTGGAAAGGCATAATGCAAAGCTGAGATACTAACCATCTCTCACTAGAGTCCTGTGGCTCTTTTCACAACATATCAGCATTTACACTGGTTTCCTGCTTTTAAACTGTGTTTGGGTGAGGTGTTCGACCAGTTAAGAACTGGACATTTCATGTCACCCCAAATTACTGTTTCCAAGTAGACTGTGTGTCCATCTTTTTCTCAATGTAACACTTACTATTGTGACATTCTTCTGCCTCGTTCCATTTTTTTTAATGATTTTCTCCTTAATTATAATCCAGATTTTCTTTCATCTTGTCCAGTTAGGAATTGTATTTTCAGAAGGTTGATCTTCCTTGTGTGTATAAACTACCATCTCTTACACCATAAATCCATCATTTTTGTTCATTTTATACTAAGGCATTACAGCATCCAATTTATTACTGTTATCTCACTGTTTCTGAATGACTAATTTGAACTTTATACAATTGTTGGTTTTCCTAGATAAAACAATTGCATACCAGAAGCTTTTGTTTTTGGATAGAGATGTAGATTAAGTAAGTGCCTACTTTTCTCCCTTAATTGTGTTCAATTTCTGGGCAGCACTTCCTTGAGAGCAATCAGTCCCCCCTTTGGTTTTGTACCGGAGAGCTCTGAATGCCACTTATCTCAGGGAAAAAAATACGACAAAAACAGGCTGTATGACAAAGATGAGGTTCAGATTCAAAATTTAAGTATACAAAGTAGACTACATATAGAAATCATTCCCTCATGGAGGGATTATGTGATCTCCAAACCTTCAATTCTAACCTGTTAAATACTCATTCTGTCTCACTGCATTACACACAGCTGTTTACTACCAAGAGGAAGTTCAGGATCACTTTGCTGAGCAGCTTGATCTGCAACAACTATTTTCTCTTAATTTCCACTTCATTTTGGCTTCTAATGCATAATTTAACCTCTACTTCATGCCAATAAACTTTTTTTTTTTTTTTTTAAATAGACTGCACAGACCTATGCTCTCCAACATATCCTAACTTTTGTTGGCTTTTTCACGTTCTCCTCTTTCTGCCTACCTTTGACACATGCTAACACAGGACAGTAGTCTATCCCCGTAGCCCAACACAGACTGCAAGAAACTGAATGGTCTCCTTCATCTTCACAAAGCTACCACTAGCAACTGCTCTTCACAAGTGTCCAAGCCAGCAGAAGTCTTTTCTGCCGACACCTTTTGCAGACTGGAAAAACCCTCCATCAGCACTACCATCTGCTGCTTCCTCACCTTCAGTCTCGTGTCACTACCTCTGTGTTGACCACTGTTATACAGAGATAACCTCATTAGGTAATACTCAGAGCGACTGAAAATAGCAGATGAGAAGGTAAATCTTCTCCCTAGTATTTTATAGCACACCAACACCTTCCTGTCTGTTTTCCACTTCCTTCTTTCTCTTGTCAGATGGAGCTCCCTGAAATAATTCAAATATTGGAAGAAACTGGATTTCCACTCAGTTGCGGTCCAGCCAGCCACAGAACCACCTCGAAACTTAATGTCAATTTTTACTTCTTATATCTATTTAAAATACTCCAAAGTTTTACAAGACTCAAACATTAGTGTAAGAAGGCAAATTTTAGACCCATGTATTTTCTTGTTCTCCTATGATTACCTATATTATTTTGCCAATTTTAATTCCTAACAGTGTGCTAATAGGGTGAAGTATTAGTACCTATTTTCAGTACATGAAAAACTTTTATTTCTCCATGACACTGTCAACTATGCACAATTCTTGTACTTCATCCATAATCGCTCATTACTACAAAAATGTAAGTAACTTGCTCTGTTCACTAATCTTTGCTTTGCCTTAATAAAAAAACCTCACAGGTATTCCACAATCTAACGTGGCTGCATGCTGAATGTGCATATTTACAGTGCACGAAAATCTTCACTCGCATGCTCTCCAGCAAGATGCTTTTAGAAAAACATAATAGTGTCATTGTCTTGTTTTATTCAATGTAGCAGTTTTAGGTAAATAGCAACATCTTCCAAACATGACTAAATATTGTAGTGAAGATGTATAGTGAATTCTTTCCACTTTTTGTCTATGCCAGGCTTGATAGAATAACATTGTCCTCAAAGAGTGTCACAGTGCTGCAAAACTAGTAACAGAAACAGAGGACAAGACCCATGTGGACAACAGAGAAAAAACTCTGATATGGAAGTTTCCTTCAAATCATGTATTTGCTTCTACACCTGTTGTATTCGAAAACACCAATTCATAAAACTGCATTAACTGTGTTGTTAGGAGAAAGGGGAAACATTCTCCTAATAAAATCTTTCAATTTTTCTAGTTGAATGTGAGAAAAAGCCTTTTGTTTTGTTTGGTAACTATAGAGGTATTATTAATATTTACTAGCATTCAGTTGAACAGTCGTGACCATGAATACTTCTGAGAGTATCACATGCATGATTTGCTCCTATTTGCAGCTGTTACACACCTAAGACAGTGTGATGGAATCAGCATCTAGAACACAAGTCTAGACACAAAAGACTAACTGTTCTCACTTGGAGAGAAGAGACTGTTACTCATTTTTCCCCTTTTTCCTGTGGAAACTTAAACTTATGTGACATGCTCCAGAAAAATAACCTGGTGACCAAGATGTAGTCTAAGCCACTCTATATGGTTATGGCATCGTCTGGAATGATTCACTAGGAACCAGAGATGTTGCATTCATCCTGGACATTTCTCACAATAAATAAGGGACCTACTCTGAAGAACAGTAGTATACTATGTTGACATGTAGGATATATTTGTACAGTTGTATATTACTTAGTATTTCAGTGCTAGATGCATTAATAAAAGAACAGAATCACAGAATGGTTTGGGTTGGAAGGGACCTTTAAGACCATCCAGTTCCAAACCCCCTGCCATGGGCAGGGACACCTCCCACTAGACCAGGTTGCCCAAAGCCCCATCCAGCCTGGCCTTGAACACCTCAAGGGATGGGGCATCCACAGCTTCTCTGGGCAACCTTGCCAGTGCCTCACCACCCTCAGAGTAAAGAATTTCTTCCTTATATCTAATCTAAAACTAGCCTCTATTACTAATAAATGGAGTATATTTTAAAATAAGAATAAAATAGTTAGAATGAGAGACATTTTCGAATTGTTCACAACGTCAGCAATACGTCAGGCTTCTTACATTCATAGACTGTGTGTGGTTTGTTTGCTTGCTGACTTTAAATATGAAAAAGCTAAAGTAATCTCAATGGATCTAATAACCTGTGGTTTCTCTAGGGAATGGAGGTAAAGACAATCAAATCTCTATGAAGCTCTACCCACAAGCTGATGTTCCCAGTGGCAGGGAAAAGAATGTGAAGCATATTTACAGAATACCAGAATTCACATCCATGGAGAGCCTGGGAGCACTGCATGGAATAAAGCCAGACCATAGCACTTGCACCATATGTGACTGCCAGAGAGTTCAAATGGTGCTCCCATCCTAGAACTATATTGCGTGACCAAGTCTGTGCTGATAATGAAGCTGCTACGAAGTACACAGAGCTTACAGCCTGGGTGCATACTACAGATGACTTGGCTGGGTTATCTTGGCTAGAACTGCACGTCCACTACAGCTATCCTTTCTAAAATGTGAATTGTGTTCCACTCCTGGATCTCAAAGTATGTGGTTTGCATCTTGTGGCTCGTGACTCTATGATGACGGAGAATACAGTCTATAGCACCAGAATGTTTGCACTGAGGCTGTCTTTCCCTTGACCTTGACAGAACCCGGTTCTTTTCTTGTTGAATCTAATACTGCAATTACTTAGACCTTCGTTCATCTCAAAATGCTTCCTTAATACAAAATAGATAGATACAAATAGATACAATCGATACAAAATAAAGTAAAAGGGAAATGTGAGTCTCAGAATTTTGAAGAGAACATTCAGCAGAGCTATGGAAAATCTTCTAGGAGAGTAGATGGGACCCCTTATGGCACAGATGGAAAATTCAGCAAATGTCATCCACTTGCAAATCACCTGCGCACAAGAGATCTTGCTATGTGACTGAACAGTTCATGTGATTGTTAGTTGAGCATTTGATTTTTCCCTGTCGAGTTCAGTAGTTCAAGTTTATCAATTCTATCAAAAGGACGTAATGGGCCAATAATTTTAGGGGCATGGCAGAAATGAAAATGGGATCTTACTTTTATTTATTTATTTTTGTTGTGAAACTCATGGTAGAAATCTCTGTCACAATAGTTATTCATGACAGTGCTCACCACTAACCAAGTCTACAAAAAAAAAAAAAAAGAAATCTTTGCTGTACTCTGCTACTACAGCATCTCACTGATTTAAGGATTTCTTCACGCAAAACTAGGTGGAAGTAGGACAGTATATACAATTTAAGACAACTAGTGTCTAAGTTATTGTGTATGGTAATATAATGTTATATGAAAGTGTTACAATTTCTTAACAGCTGAATAGGCACTGCTGAAGCAAAGAATGCAATTATGAAAGTTATCACTCTTGTATGCAGGAATACAAAATGTGTACCACTCACTACAGTTCAGATACACAGTTCTATTATTATTACTAATACCATCTTTCTATCCTATTCTGACTTTAAAAGCTATTCCAATATGTATAATTCCAAATATTTATTCTTTAAGAAGGCATTAGTCTTTTAAAGGAAGAAATATATTTTATAGATATTAAATTTTATTTGCAAATACTGTGTATCTTACTTTTAATTGTTTTACAGTTCAGATTGTAAGGTGTGTTCTTTTTTGTTCAAGAATTTTAAAAGCAACTAATTTAAATATGCAAAATTATCTTGAGTTGTTCATACGTGAACTTAAAAGCCATGCAACACAGGAAAATTAAGTAATTATGCCTCCAAGTTATTTACTGCAATTAAGCTCATTTATCATATGCAAATTAGTGCAAACTGGTCTCATTAGTTACTAAATTACTCAATATGAGCTGAACAATGTAGCACTCCAGTTTGTAATGAAAAATCCCTGTAGAGGCAAGCAGTATCAATTAAGCTAATTTGCATATGCAAATATATTCACTAACTTTCCTTTTCTCTATATTTAGTTCTACATTTCCTGATCATTCCTGATTATATGAAGAATATGGGGTTACTGACCCTTTTCCACACCTCCTCAATAGCAATGAAGCTGCAGTAAAAATGCAGGGGCCCTGTATAAACCAATAAACTTCTTGCTAATTTTTAAAACCAGTTTCAGCCAAATTTTTGAATACCAGGTAACAGAATTAATAATTTTTTAATGGATTTATTTAATAAATGTCACTTATATACACAGAAATGTAAAACGGAAAATGCCCTTATCAAAGTCTATTCTCATTATAAAACCACTTTTCCAAAGAAGATAAATGTAGAACACAACAAAACACACAATCTGACAAACCAAAAATCATGTAAAAAATTAATGAATGTATTGCCATTATCTATTTTTTTTTCCTGTGTTACAAGCATTTCTACTGTTCATCATTCAGGTGATCTTACTTGAAAAACATTTAAAAGGTACTTTGCCCTGACTTTGGAGGTACTGATATGACAACATTTGGGTATTCATGTTTTGGGGTTTCTTTTTTTCCACAAAGTTTCCACAATGTAGATGATTTCCTTGGCTGCAAACCTACTGTAGGAATCTCTTCAGCATGTTATACAGTAATTGGCTGTGGCCTGGAATTTGTTGACACGACTAACTGAGACTTCTTGCTTGTAGAATCAAGATGTAAAATATCACAAGGTGCACCTCCATTTCTATTTTTACATTATCATAAATAAACTACATCCACCTTTTTAAGCATACTGTATTATGCTTCTCATGTGTCTGTCAATAAATTTTGAAGTATCAAAATATTAGGAGGATTAGAGAGGCTCTTTAATTTCTGAGCTTACACTTAACCCAGTCTTCAAAATATTAATAGTAAAAGAGATTAAACAAACTATAAATTCAACTTCCTCAGATAGCAGACTCTGAAAAACACGGGTAGTCCCAAGGTATAATCATTCTACAAGGTTGTTTACTTCCCCTGCAAACAATACTTATCACAATACTGCTTCGCAAATCATCTCTAGGAGCAGAAAAGTAAATGAGAACCTGTTAGAACAGTACTCCATTGCAGAATCTGCCTGGTTATTGTTTCACATATCTTCCAGAGATTTACCTGTTTTCTGGTGATTATTTTTCTACCTATAAAACCACAAGACAGTACTTTGAAGTTTGTTCAGATCTTTTAAAAGTGGTGCATTTGAATGCACGACCTAGACTTTCCTTCTGTGTTGATTGCTCTGCTAAAATAAGACAAGATTTTAACATATCATGATAAACTTGTGACCATTATTAATTCATTTTGTCCTTTATCCATCATCAACAGTCTATTCTCTGTTAAATGTCAGAGTGTAACTTTCTATTATCAATTAGGAGATTAATGGGAGTAATTTGGTAAAAGCACCACCCTCTCTGAAAAGGCCACACCTCAACAGATATTCAATACGATGTTCAAATTTTGACTCAAAATCCTCAATCCATTTGTTGCAGGTACAAGTGCAATACAGATTATTTACTAGTACTATGAGAAAGTTATATCCTGAAAACACCCTTACTTATCATGTATAAGTAGAAGAAAAATAAAACCAAAAGTGGACTCTAGCTTAAATAAGTAATAAAATCACTAAATAGTCTAAAATACATAATAAGTGAAAAATTCAAATGTCAAGTAGTTGTCAAAGTGGACATTTTTTTTCTTATAATTGAATCATATATTCATATGGTGTCAAACCTAACACCTAAGCATATATATAAAGATATATATATATCAGATAAGATATATAAATCAGTCTCAGTGAGATTTTATCTATATATTTGTTATAATTTATATTAAAAGAAACATACCTCTAGGATATATAGTGCATGTTTACATACTCAGAACACCACACCGACAAATTACATAAATCAGAATATCACAAAACTGTTGTTTATTTATTTTTCCTATGTTTATGAGATAGCATTTCTGTCTAATATGCAAACAGTGCTGCAGATACTGGTGCAGATACCTTTAGCACAGTACCCATAATGCACACACTTGCTTACAGAATCAAAAACTTGAACTAGACCTCTGCCAAGGATGCACAACTAAGTAAATCATTTCATTCATGATTTTTGCTCCAAAGAGAAATTCATCCTACTGGTTAATTTCATGTTTTCCTAAAATTATCTTTGTTGCTATTCTGCATTTAGTTACTTTAAAAGTATGTGAAAAATCTGACATTATCCGTAGTGCTTTTGAATGCCACAGCTGAGGTAGTACAGAGAGATAGCTCTCAATCATTTCAAATTAAGTGGAATATTTCTCATGATAATATCCTAATTTACCTCTTTCGTACCTCTTAAAAGATAATACACCAAGCAATATATTTGCATTGAGAAACTGTGTACATTGCTAAATAAGTGCAGTTATTCAGTGCTGTAGTTAGAAAAGACTACATGTAAAGAGTTTTTTATTTCCATAGTGTTGAGTTTCTGCCTTGCTGACAAAACACTTCACACTTTGTTCTTAACTGCTTCTGCTCCACTTTTGATTACTACAACATAAGAAAGGTTGTACTAACCCTGACAAAACAAAGCATGCATAAAAACGTCTCCATCAGGTTACTCTTTTTCCATTCTAATCTTCCTGGAATACAGCTACTTGTACAGTGTGACTAAATTCTTTGACAAATATCCGATTAGTTTTTATCTCATAGCTAAGGAGACCTAAGAGGCATGCTGCTGTTCATTTTTTCTCTTTGCAGATTGTTGCAAATTTGTGATATATCATCATGACAACTGGGATATCAAAGAGGAAAGCAGTGCACATAAACCAAAGTGAGGGAAAAACACCCTAAATCTGTACGTGACACAAAAGGTAAATAAAATCACCAACACAAAATACTGTTTTGTGCACACATACACAAACACACAAAGTCATCCTGCAAGCAAACACCTACTGCACAGTTCAAAACAACAAAATATTGTGATACATCTATACAACACTTGCCCTCCCTCTCATTCAAATTGTCCCAATCGTGGGCTTTCTAAAAAGAAAGAAATATGAGCTTTTAAAAATCTCATTAATATAAGTGCTGACACCAACAGTATTCAAATTATTGGCAGAAATAGGACTGACTAGTTATTTTGATTTTTCTTGGAAAAGCCATTTTTTTTTTTACCTGTAAAATATGACTTCCCAAATGTGACTCAAATACTTCAATGGCAAGGGCACTGGGACTTCTCCTGCGCTGGGCACCTATAACTGAATAAAAAACAGTTATGTTGCAAGGTCTGCACATTCATTTCTAATCCCTGATCACACCATTTCACATTAACTATTTAAATATGTTTTGCATTTTAAACACCAGTGTTAATTTCAAATTTGCCTTGCATATAGTAAAATTGGTACATAATTTTCAGTGACTCAAATTTTGAGGATAAAATAATCTTTATTATTATTATTATTATTATTTTTAAAAAAGCTATTTAAATATCCAGGAACTCTGGAAATGAACAGTTTATTCAAATATGTTCCAGGTCCCTGTAGAAGTATTTTTTTGTACATGGTGATAATAGCACGCAGAATTTAGTGAAAAATACTACTGAAAAAGACACTAAACATAATGGAAATGTTTTGAAATGTAGGGATGAGAACTAGGAAGACATGAGAGAGATTTATTTGAACATTTTACTTATCTTATTTGAAACTGAAATGAAGTAAACACAACATTTAAAAGTCAACATTTGGCAACAGCTGCACTGTCATCACATCTGAGATATCAAAGATACTCCTAAGTATAGGGAAGTGTAGTAGTATCCCAGGTATCCATGTTAGTTGCTGGAAAAGTTACTTGAAACTTCAACTTCTACACTTAAATTACACAGTGGCGGCTGTGTTTCAAAGGCAGAAGTGACTACAAAACAAGCTAAGAAATCATAAAACTAATCTTTCATTAAACTCTCTATGCCAGGAGCACAAAGCCAGCAACCAAGCCTGAGTGACCACACAGAGGTATCTACTGCGAGCTGAGATTTCACCTTAGGTTCAGGGTGTATTTGCCACATGACTAGAGAAAGCAAGAGCACAGAGAAGAGGGCACAGTGCTGCTGGAACCTTCCCTTCCTTTTCTGTCTGTGCCAAAGCCAGGCTGATCCATTGCAGACAGAAGAGGTAAAGTTTTAAAGTGTATACAAAAACATGTACATCCAAAGACACTGATGGTCTAATGCCTCTGGAACCCCTTCACGGTAAGAAAAAGGAAATAACAAGGGATCCACTAAACCCAGCAGAATGGATGACTGTCATTGTTGAACACGCTAATTTAACACCAATGAAAACAAAATACTGAGCAACATTTTTTTAGTCTTCTATGATACTGTCTGCCAAACATGATATCAGTTAGAAAAGATACATGCCAAGTAATGATAGTCATATTGACCTAAAAATGTAATATCATTCCTTATTGATGCTTCATGTAATTTCCTTGCAGGAAATTCTAAGCTATATTTATACTGGGCAAGCATGTGGCTTCATTGCTAATAGATGCGGGCCATAGCTCAGAATTACAAATGGTGACTGCTTTAGACCCAGTATTTTCTAAGTCCTCTTCTCTGAAGGTATTCAAGGACACAGATGCTACCAACAAAAGAAAGTAAACTTTCTTCAAGACTTCTGCTTTACACTGCACCTGAAGTTGGTAATAGACTGATACATTGTACTTGTTTTTTAACTTCAGTTAGTACAGTGACTGACCGGACACATCAGCATAATATTCCTCTTTTACTAGTTTTAAGAACTTATTCATTATTACATTTTTCTGTATCAGTCTTCTGATTCTAAATCATTTTGCTTCTTTTCACAGTCTTATCTTTTCTATAGCTATAGTGATGCCTGCTATTTACAGTAATGCCTATTTCATGAAAAAAAAAAATCAGAGCACATCAAATTTTCTAGCGACTAAGGCTCCTTTAAATTTCTTTCTTTTTTTTTTTTTTTTTGCACACACAATACTTAAAGATGATCCTTCTTTCCTTCTTACTAAGCCTCCAGATATGTTATCAAAGGCTTGCTTACACAGGAGTTGTACCTATATTTCCAACAGAAACTTTAGCTTTAGTTATGGGACTAAACAAAATATGTGGCATTGTAAAGATTACCAGTGTCTCCATTATGCTTGCTATCAATTAGCACTGTTTTTTTTTTTTTAATGTCATTTCATTTATAATCTACCAGCAACAAAAAGGAAATTCACAGTTCAGCACTGTTAGGCATTGCTTCATAGTAGTCTCCATAGGAGCACTGCAAAAAGCAAAAACAACCTCCGAAAGAACAACCACCCCCCATAAATCCTTTAGGTCGTTTCATTCTTCCATCTAGACTGTGTTATATTTTCCACACATTATCGGAACACATCATCACTTGGAATTTGTCTTCCAATTAATTTTCTGTTTCCTGCACTATATCACTCCTTTACAATCCACTGGCATTTTAAAGTGTATCCATTACATATAGAATATTGCTTCCAGTTCTACAATGTTAATTGCAGTTTTTCAGCGTGTGAGTACAATAACCTGAATAACACGCATGAAGACAATGTAACACTTTAAAAACAGTATCTTCAACTTTGAATGATGTTTGCAGGTAAGTCCTCAGTTCTTCATAGTTGGGATGCTCTCAGGTCTATAGCTCCAATAAAAAGACTCAAGGTCAGTGAGTTAAGTAGAAAACATGAGAGGGCCAGATCTTAGCTTTCAAATTTGTCAGTTAAATCCTCTATTGATGTCTGCATCCTAATGGCCGGCATACATGTACACAGATATCTTGCAGTACTTTCAAGCCATTCGGATCATTGACATTTTTATAGCAGCAGAACTCCTTGATTTATGTGTCTTGCACTCACTCAGGTGATGTGGTGTTGTAATGACAGTTCCTAATTTTACAACCAGCATAAATATGTTAAACAGAAAACCATTATGCTTCTGGTAGCTATACTGCAACTCTTTTTTGGTAACAAAATAGATGTTAAATATGCCCTTTCTGTATTTCATTCATTTCCCTAACTATCATTCTTCACATTTTGAGGAATGAGACAAGAATATTAAGATAAATCTAGAATAAGTGAAACAAACTCATTTTCTTTGATCTTTTGACTTTGTTGCATCATTATTTTACTTATTTGAGCTTTGAAGATTTTTTGATATATATACCTGCATCAGAAGAAATACCATTTGGGGTATACAAATGCAGATCACATTGATAGCTTTCAAAAACGTGGCAATCTCACAGTCCAATCACAGCACAAAGCCTCTTATTTGTACTTAATGGACTGATGGCATGACAATAGATGAAAGGAAGACATAGACTGAAATGGTTGGATTAAAAAACAGTGCACAATTTTATTTTCTTATAAAAATTTCAAAACAAACTATAAATACTGAACTGGCTTCCATCATATAAGCCACAGCCAGTCATCTCTAAATCTCTCACCCTGTGGATGGATCCGTCAGCAGCCACAGCTTAGCTGCTCACAGAAAACATGGAAAGCAAGGGATTTAGGATTTATATAAGAGCATCTATAAATCAAAGTAGTTCAACAGACTTCATAGACCTAAAAATCTGTATGCACATCTTTTTTTTTTTTTTTTGATGTAGATTCTTTTTTAAATGTGGAAACATTGTACACATGGAATAAATTTCTTTTCTTGTGTATCAGGAATTAGGGGAAATTAGGACATGGAGAAGGCTGAAGCACGTGTACCAACTGGAACAGGAGTCACAAGGGAAACAAGTTCCAAACCAACGTTAAATTCTTCTTCCAAGTTTCTCCTGTTTTAGTGGTATGAACAAACTTCTCTAAATAGGCTTTTTCACATGTGGTCATATTTTATACTGTCTGCATTTAATTGACAAAGTTTAAGGCTTGAATGTACAATTGTGGTTAACCAAAAAGTTGGCTGAACCAATATTGCTATCAAATATTGACTACTAATAGCGACAAGAAAATAGAAAGAACGTTTTCAAAAAGCACTTTGTTGTGCTGGAAGCAGAGGAATCTCTCTGTTAAAATCTTTTACTTTCCACGGCCTTGGACCATAACTTTTACTATCCAGATTGACATGACTGACATGTCTATTCCTGGCATAGGATTATTCTGTAACAAGCTATTAGCAAGGAAAAAAACCTAACTGCTCACTAATTCCTCTTTAAATTTTCTCCCTCAATGACTAATCTGGCTGTGCATGAGGTGAAGGAAGAACCACATCCCTTTCAGTGTGTCTTGGGGGCAGTCTAAGCATGCTTAATGCAATCTCAAGAGCATTCGCAATTGTGCTAGGAAGAGTGGAAAGCTATGGGAAAGAAAAATGTAGACTGCCTAACAAAGATTTCCATGTATCCTGATGAGAGAGGATTTCCTCTAACTCACTTCCAAGACATTGAAGCACGGAATGACTAAAAACTGATGTCCACTGTGACCTTCTCCTAGTGAAGACAGAACTCTAATTAAACAGAAGCAGTATTTCTTGATCTCTAGGAATGAAAACATAACACCAGTACAATAACCAGTTCCCCCTAAAATACTTTTGTGAGACTGTGCACGCCACCTCTCAACTTAAATTGGTTTTGTGGAACCAATTTTTTTTTTTTTTTTACTCTTCTGAGCAGCACCTTTTCGTATGCTTGAAAGGAGAGGTAGAGGTAGGCCCATCCCACTACACCCTTTTAGGTAATCTGCTGTCTGAATAATTATAAACAACAACAACAACAACAACAAAACAGAGTCCCTGTTTCATTTTTTTGATCTTGAAGAGCTCTAATTATGCCAATAAAGTCAGACTAATTAGCAAAGCCTGAGCAGGCCTACACAAATATGAAAACTCATAAACACCCAACCAAAAAGAACATTATCTGTTTTACTCACAAAACCCGTAACCATATCAGGCTGACTGCATACCTTAACATAGGGTTGTCTAATATTTCTCCCTATAGGTATCAACTAGATACATGATAATTTCAGATAAGAGAGCATAAGAAAACAGAAGTAGACTTGTCTGAAATGCCTCAGATGACCGTATGGGCAAAGCAGTGCACAGTGTGAGTGTGGCTATAATTTTCTAAGTGTTCTTTTACAGATTTTTTTTTTCCAAAGTAGAAAAAAAGCTTATAAAACTTTCAATACAGTTTTGAATACATTTGCCTTGGTGTAAAGTAGATTCTACATGAAGATTTCTCTTTTATTTCAAGGAATAACCCCAAACACTCATGAAAGAACAGTGAAGGTGAACGTGATAACTGGAGTGGTTTCACAGGAAGAGGTGAAATGCCATTTTAAAACCTTGGGACTTTCCAATGAGATGTAACAAAGGATTTGGAAATGCTTAAAAACTCTGTTTTAGAAGAGACGGGGACACTGATGGAGGGCTAGACTGAACGACAGAAGATGCAATGGGAGGGAAGGAGAATGTGCAACCAACATTAGGCTCATGAAGAAAGGCCAGTATTTACGGATTGTAAAATCCACAGAAGCATTTTATTGCTTTTAATTCTTTTACTTCATATTTAATTCCTTGTTATGGATTTTTTTTCCCACTGATTGTTCATTGCCACCCCATTTACCACTATTTTTAAGTTTTGAAAGAAATCTCTAGCAAGAATCAACTCCCATGCCTGACACGTATGTTGAGGACATATAGTATAGATGATATGTATTCAGATCCTGATCTAAAGTGAGATCAATGATGGGCAACCAGCATGATGTAAGCAGAGATTTTGCCCTCTGATTTGGAAAGGGTATCCAAAGAAAGTAAATGATGTCACCGGTCTACCTCATCTTAAGCTATCATGGGATCCAAAATTTAGGTCCCTTATAACATCCGCCCTCACAGATGGGAAGAAGAAATAAATCTCAGATGGAGTTGCAACATATGTGGAAAAGTATTTTATCTTGGTTTAGTAAAGCTATGGGAATCATTAATTCTGTGCCATTACCAACTAAGTATCACAGCAATAAAGTATCAGAACAAATTTGTCACAAAGGACTACATGTAAGATGCATAATGCAATATATGATAATCAACTTACAAAGCTAACAATGGCATTTCAAATCTATTTTTTGTGTAGGCGAATGCCTATTATTCTAGACGTCCATCTTCCGGTCACTGGTATACAGCATTATACAGCATACAACGTTCTCCAGTATTCATTACTGGAGAATCCACAGCTGAGAAAGTAAACCAAACCTTTCCATTGAATAACTAAGTAGTTATCAAGAAAGTACTGGTTAATTTAAGAAAATGTTACCTAACAGCATTACAGGTGTGTGATTTATTTCAAGTAGTTCATCTATAGTGTTATGAAAAACTCTGGGGACTAAAAAATTTTTTTAGTAAAATTTGCTTTTAAAATTCAAGTTAATACTTTAAAACTTTTTAGAAAACTTTTTAATACCTTATTTTAGTTTCTATACATAAAACGTATCAAATTTAAATGTCAAAAAAGCAGAAACTACTATATCACTTGTTGGACTGGAATCAAAAGATTTGAAGATGCGTTTCCCACGAATAACGTCCATCCCCGCCTCCCCTCCCACCCCCCCTCCAAAGAAAAAGATTGTAGGTGAATGGAATAAAGCAAAGAGAGAAGCGGCTGTCTTAGTGTAAGTTTTCATCTGTTTTATGTGCCTGTTCCCCAATTATTTTCATCTGCTTTATAGATCTGCTCCTTCCCACAGGATTTGTTCTTTGGGGGTGGGGTGGGAGGGCGAGACAAGATTTCTCAGGTCCTAAACATCTCTCTTTCTTTTCTGAACCTCTTAAAATCAAAAATTCCAGGAATGAAAGTTAATCACACCTTAAAAATAAGTATATTCAACATTTTTATGTTCTCTATTTGATAACTCAAATAGCACTGTTTCTTAATTAGCACTTATTTGTGCATTTTACGAGCTTATTTCAGAGATTTTTCTTTTCACTGTTAAGTATGAAGGCTTTGCTGTGCAAGAATTTCCAGTCATCTAAGCAAAGAGAGTTCTCCATCTGTGGCTGGGGGAGGGAGCACTGGCCTTTCTCCCACACTGTAGTAGTTACTATAGGAACTATTGTGCCTCCTTCAAAAGGGCTACAGACAGGGTGATTAAAATTCTTCATGGGAGAACCCCCACTCTTCTCCTTGACAATGAAATTCTTCAGGGAGAGGGCTAAGCCTCCAGTTCAAGAATGGCAGCACCTGAGGGAGTGATGTGGCAGAGAGAATCACCACTGCTTTAAATTGAAACACATGGGAAAAAATACAAGGGCCTGCACTCCTGCATTAATTTTCTTCTCCTCCCATGAAATACAGGAACATTGGCCAAAACTCCTGAGAAACAGGAGAAGGAGTAACTTCATACATCTTCCACCACATAGAGGACAATGGCACAAAGTAAAGAACACCCAATTTCCATTACAATCAATAGAAGGAGAAGCAAAAGAACTACAGCACCCATAAAACAATTAAGTGTAACTATTAACATTCATTCTAGTCATTAGCTTCTCTGTAAGGCAGCAAAACGCACTTTGGCATGGAGGGGAGGGACCAATGTCTCTGATATAACTGAATTAGAGCTACCTCCCAGCATCAAATTCACTTCACGCTGGTTGTTTTACAATTATTTACAACATTGCATTTTGCTCCCAAAAATCTAGGAGAGGAAAGAATTTACACAGAATGGAAGTACATGAATTGCGATCCTAACAGACTGTTCCCTTAGAGTGCACTCCCACTACCAGAGGAGGTAACTCCACCTGTTCTTCCACCGTACGTCAATAGAATAGTTCAGTTGGAAGGGACCTACAAAGATCATCAAGACCAACTCCAGTATTGCTAGACAGTAGCAGTCTTAAAGAAGAGAGAACAGTGGTACACTTAAGTCCAGAGAGGATTAGTCACAAATAAGGGGCAATGTGAGAAGCACAAAAATGTTTTGAAAACTGTCAAAAAATTAGATGGAATAGCTGAGAAAGTGCTGGGGAAGAGAGCTGCCAGTAAAAGATGTTTTAGATGTCACTGTAGATTTAATGAAATTGGTTTCAATAATTAAAGTGAGATAAGAGCTTCCCAAGAAATCCAACTGCTCTGAAGAGAGAGGAGAAAAAGTCTGCAAAAATATGGAAGAGAAGAAGGACAGATGTGCGAGGCAAGGGAGAGGGAGACACAAACATGGGGTGAGTTGAGGGGTTAAAAACTTAGGCATTTGGTAGTGTTTTAGATAATGTCCACTCTGTGAAATTTGGATCTACCAATGGAAAAATGCATAAACGTTATGACAAGATACAGAAATTCCTTAAAATTATCAGTTTCATCCCAAATGAGTAATGGATACATATCCAGATACAACAAGATGACGCTTATTGGGATGATCGTTCTATTGTCTTATTTTTAAACTAGTATTAAAATTCCTCTGGGAAGAAAACTGCTGTCACCCCTTTCCAGCTTCAGTGCTACAGAAATGGTTAGTGTCACTGATTCTGTTCTCAGGAGGAGGACAGGGTATTAACATCAAGTCAGAACAGTGTTATATAGTGTCAGACTATACTTGCTGGTAAAACTAAGAGGCCTACATCTGTTGTCTTGCTTTTTTTTTTCCAGCCTGATCCCAAAGGTTCATGTTATGACATTTGTAACATCTGCTACAAATGCGGAGGTAAGTCAGGCACAACCTTATTACTTCCAATCTAACGCTCCATCCATCCACAGGGCTTTCATATGCCACTAGTATGTCAAGGGGACCTAAAGCTGTTCGATCTACATGAAGCAAGGTATAATATATTTCTGAGAGTCAAGAATGAGAAATCTTGCTTTGTTATGCCTACCCTTTTTCTGTTGTCTTAAATCTTGGCAGTGTTATTTCAGAATCTTCTGTGAACAAAACAGGCAAGCTGCTCCTCTTTAGAGTCAATACAATTGCCTTTTTATGCCTTAGACAGTGGTGTGTTGCAAATGTGCAAGCTGTGATTCACATCATCCCTGTTTTTACTAACACTAAAACGTATCCAGCTTCCCCTGACTAGACCTTCCTATACAGAGGTCTGCTTTCTTGCCTCTCTTCATTCCTTTCCTCTCCATTTTGTTGGACTCACTGCATCATTTTATGGACAAACTTAACTTTTTCCAGTACTCAGTGGAAATACGCAACTCCTGAAGGACAAAAATATGGTAACAAAAAAGTAAATGAATAAGGAAAATGAATAACAAGGTGCTTTACAACCAGCATTCTTTCCATTAGCTTCTCATTATTATTGGTGGAGTAACAGATGTGGACTTTTATTGATACATCCACAGTACTTGAAGATTTAAATACTTAATTGTTAATAGCCTAACATGTAACATGCTAGGGCTATGCTGTCACTGCAAAGTGTAATGCTAAAGCTAGGCATTTTACATCTGTCTGCAGAGGAAGCCAACCATTTGCTACGTGGCTACAACAGCCCACTGAATTTTCCTAGGAAATGCATATAAGCTCTTCTCACAGCCACTGGAATATTGTATTAGAAACTAACAGCTTTAGATGTTACTGAACTAGGTAATACACTCAACACTCAGTATCAGAAACCAAAAAAAAGACAAATTTTGCATTTGATATAGTCTGCAACTGATGCAAGCAGTTGTAATTTTTTGGTCATCTGCACTTCTAGCATATTCACTGTCATACTATGACAGCCTAAGTAAAAGGAAGCCTCACAGATAAGAAGGGCATTGGAAAAGAACAGACCTCCTTATTTTATGTGAACACCAAAAATTAGGAAATACATCAAACATTGCTATTGGCAAACGTAGGAGTCACCTTCACCACTGAGATGCGAAATCCAGCTATGACATAACCAATAACTAACGCACCATTATCCTACTGAGGCAGGCGATACACTGAAATGAATCCAAGTGCACAACTATTCAGAATTGTTTCTGGTTCTAAGGACTTGTACTGGTCCATGCAGGTGGTGGATTTGTTTGTACGCTACATGCCTTTTTTAATTCATAACGCAGTCAGAGAAAGATATAGCAAAGATTCATGAAGTAAGTGAAACTGGGTACAAGACTTCAACCAATCCCCATTTTCAGTTGCCAAAACTGAACTGTGTAATTAACAGGATTTTGGTAAGCACCAACTGCACCACTAATCAATTATTTTTCCTTGTCTTCCAGCTGCTGTTTCTCTCTATTTATAAGAGCAACTGCAAGAAAATGCAACTATTTAGAATTTGGTGATTTCAAAATTAACTACAGAAATGTAAGGAGATTCCTACGACCAGCTGTAGTATAATTAACAACTGCTTAAAATCTATTGCAACTGGTTGTTAATTTCTCATTAGGAAAAAAAAATAATAGAATTTTTCACCAAGAAGTTTTATAAAAGCTAATATAGTATTTCAGAATTGCTGAGGACTAAAAAATGAGCAAATCTCCCAATCCTAATGAAGTGGTCTGCAAGAGAAGCAGTCTTACACAGAATACTGGTTAAGCCCAAATCCCAAAGTCACTGTAGTACAGGGAAAGACTTTCCATCACTCTGGATTGGGTTCTCATTTTAAAAAATAAAAATGTGCTACCATTTGTAAGAATTTGTTTCCGCAGTTTTTAAGAAAACAATCTCTTAGGGATTTCAATGACTGGTAAGAAGTATAGTTAAATCTTTACTGGAAATAGTGATATGGACTTTAAATCTTTGCTGCGGTTAAAAAAACCATACAGTTGATGATGAATGAGCTTGAAAAGGAATGGGAAATAGGAATTTAACATATTTTCCGTTATTCTTATTGGCTCCAGCAAAAGACTGGTGCTTCCCTTTTTATGGACAGAAGGATCTTTTTGAATAGTCATGTGAGGAAAGACCAGTTTCCTTCACCTTTGGAGAGTGCCTACCAGGGAAGAGTATAGAAAAGTTTGATCAGAAGACAGCCAACATAGTTATGGTAGTAAGAGCTTAGTAATGAGAACAGGAAGGAAATTCTCTACAGCCAGAGTGAATGTTGCACGTAGGCACAACACTCACTTCAGCAGAGCTGCATTCATTAGCATCAGGAATTAACTTAGCTCAAGATTCTTTCTGCAGTGAGGGAAAATATTTCTTTTATTTCACTACGTCACAGCTAAGATTCACACTTGCTACCTGCAAAAGTTAAGTCTCCTGCTGTAAGACAACAAGCATGGCAGCCGTGGTTCAGAATATACCTTGGACATCTTAACCATCAAAATTAAATGACTTATTCTAGGCAGATAGTTTGGTATTCTTTATCAAATGAATTTACGAGCACCAGAATTTATTCCCCACACAATATTTGAATCAGACATAGACACAGATGGTTACATCAACTTTGGGGGCACAGTTTCATTTTGCACTATAACACTCCAAGTCTTTAAATCTTTCTCACTTTTTGTGAGCACTGATAAATATAGTTGTTTTTTTTCCTTAAGCTTTACAATTATAGTGATAATGTATTGCATTTAGATAGTTTCTTAACAATTATATTTTATTATACAGCCACCAAACCTAAGGTAATACATGTATGCATTTGCTTTAAAAAAATAACTTGCTTGAGGTAGCAGCTCAGCAGTCTGTGAGCTGAGATTTTACGGAAATAATTTCTTTGAAATTCTGTTCAAATTTTGTTGCATTCAGTATCTCCTTTTAATACTTAATTATTTTGTGTGCTGCCTCAGTCCAGCTGAAGAACTAGATTTTCACAACTATATAATTTGCAACTGAAGCTCATTAATTTAAATGATTTTTTTTTCACAGTATAATACAATATCATGCTTAAAATATACATAGAGAGTTGAACGAAGACTGCTAAAACTCAACACAGAACACACTCCTTTTTTCTCCTCTCTTGTCACCCCCAACCTTTATGCATTCTGAAGAGAAACTAATAAGTAACGCCTGACACTGTTTATCTATTTTTCTTATTTCTTGTAGTAACCTTTTGGAAGAGAGTTTGTATTCTGACATTTTTCATTATGGATGTGCTAGCTTAAGGGCGTTTTGGTTGATTTTAAACTGTCTGCTGTACATCAAACAACATCTTATTTTGTTAATAATACCTAAAAATCTGAGAAATTTACACGTAAAAAAATGCATTTGCACTCAACAATGTTGTAGGAGAACAAGACAGAAATGCAGCAAGTTATTTACTATGGATACTGACACAAATCTTTCAACACAAAGGCTTTGCCTTATAAGTGCCATATTATTGCAATGTGTATTCTAAACCTTTTTACAAATAGTATGGAGAATCCACTAGAACTGTTAAGCCTGAATCTCAACTTTTCCAAAACTATCCCTGAAAAAATCTGTTTCAAAATTCTCTGAGAATGATTCTCACATAATAGTGTCTCCTTATTCTAAAGGAGAGGAAGAATCTGAGGAAGAATGAGGCACTTCCATCACTGGAAGAGGACAAGACGGTGCTGTGACAGCTCATGGACAGCTGTCTTCTAAAGAGAAAGGCTTACTTTGGTGAGTGAGGACTTCAATAAAAAAATACATTTTTTTTATAGATAAAAGGAAAACTGGATGGCAGGAAGAATAGACTGAAAATCAAAACACTTATAATAAAGAAAAAAGACTGAAGAATGAAGGCAAGAATTAGGAATAATCTAAACAGAATTTTAAAGCTGTGCCTTGTTCACAACCCTCCCAAGAGCTGCGTGCAGGAAAGCAGCGGTCTCCACTGCAGTGGTGAGACCACTTGCCGTTAGCTCAAGGGGTGGCTCCCATGGTGCCTTGTACCTCACCCCTGTTCTCAAAGGGAATCTCCCCTGGCTCCACTGAGGTCATGTTTTCAGCTTACTAGTTAGTTGACACTTCAGATGGCCACGAGTATTGCTGACACTGGAGCTAACAAGGCAAGAGGGACTCATCCGCGCTGGGCTGCATATACAATTGGCCTCTTTTGCTAATCCATTTGGTCTGAGAGGTTCAAACGTCCTTTTGTAGCACTGCACCTAATACCTGGAGGTGGGCTAAGGGTAGGCCTGTACAGTCACAGTATAGGCGAATGTGAACTACCTGGAAAAAGGTTAATGTGGCCACTGGTAACGGTCTAGCTGTGCTAACGCAGGCTATAAAACTTTCCTAAGAAGCAACGTAAAATAACTTTTTCTCTTCTGTGTTACCACAACTGAGCTGCTTCCAGTCCCTGCGCTAGTTTATACTGCTGTGTAAACATGTTCTGTCTAAAGAAGAATTGTTAATTAATTCTTAATTAATTAATTTCTTAAGAGTTAATGAGGGAAAGACCATTGCACAAAAAATTCTGGAAAGGACTAAGCACACCCTTTTCCCATTTAATATTTTCTTCTTTTACCTTACTTTAACTCATATTTTCTTCTACCCTTTTCTTCTCTCTTCCCTTAATTTTCCTACTTGACACTAGCTTATTTGCATTGGCACTTTCAACCCCACACAAGTCCCTTAAGGAGAAACGTTCATTATGATCAGCAGACCTAAAGCTCTGTTGTGTGAGGTGAAATGGATCACTCTCTCAGGCATGTGAAGCTCCAGAAGGCAACATAGCTGGGAATAATAAATATCTGCTTCAGTATTTTCCAGTTGAAGTAGCAGAACTTCACTCACTAAACATGCACACATACACAGACACCCCCCTTGGATGTTATTCCAGAAAGCCTTGTCCTGCAGGGAATGTCAGAGCTTTCATTAAAGTCACACGGCAGAGAACCTACTGCTCACCAAAGTTTTGAGGACTCATCATCAAAGGGGAGACAGCCTCTTCCCTCATTTTGTTATTGATAGTGATGCTCCAAAGGGTTCTGGCCTACCCTCATTTTCAGGTTAACAACCTCTCCCTTAAAAGTGCTGGCTGGAAAGCAAAGTGTGGTTGCACGACTCCACGCATCATCAGAAAGCTACAAATAACTGTCACAATACAACGCTGTCTTAATTCACAATATCAGTTTTTAAATTGTATCTTCTTTGAATCCATATTACAGATACAGGAAGTGGATAGCAATTAAAGAAGACAATTTTTCCCAACAATTTTTGATTTTTGCCACTATATTGTATTGTATTGACAATATTTACTGTTTGGGCTCAACGTAAGTGTATGTTTGTCCTTTGGTGAATACTTGACAAAACTCCCAGGGAATTTCAAAATAATTTATTAATCAGAAAATAGAACCAGTTGTTTTTATGACACCTATAGCAGCAAAAAGTCCCAACAACGCTATTTCTTTGTGGCAAAAGGGCAACATGTCATCTTATGAGATCCAGCTTTATTCAAAGTGTGATATTGAATCCACAAACCAGGCATAACATTAGCTTGTCAAGAAAATGTCATGTCATCCACCAATGTTTTCATCCTTATTTCTTCCTCTGGAACCACACAAATGATGGGAGGTGGCATCAGAGCACTACTTCAAGTTAGACTGCAGAGGCAACATGCTTCATTTGGACATTCTTGCCAGTAGTGTCAACAGGCAAGAGACCAAACACTAGCACTTCCTGATTGTCCACTTTTGCATCTGTTGACTACTCAGTTTGAGACCGTTTTCTTACCTCCCAGCTCTTTTCACAGTAGCTCCCATACGAGACTACCAGTCCATATCATACTAAACTTACTGAAAACTACTGTGTTTGACATCAAGCCTTTTTGGCATCTCCTGGAAATATCTAAACATATTTATTAATTGCTTCTGAATTTTGTTCTTTTTATTTAAATATAATTATTTAGGTTAGAGTTTGACAAACTTGTTTGTCAGCTGACTGGACATGCAAACTACGACGTTTGGAGCTGACTCAACACCCAAGGGAACAGCATGAAGCTGCATCAGAGGAGATTCAGGCTGGATGTTAGGAAAAGGTTCTTCACCGAGAGGGTGGTCAGGCACTGGAACAGGCTCCCCAGGGAAGCGGTCATGGCACCGAGCCTGACAGAGTTCAAGAAGCGTTTGGACAACATTGTCAGACATACGGTCTGATTTTTGGGTGGTCCTGTGCAGACCCAGGAGTCGGACCCAAGGATGCTTGTGGGTCCCTTCCAACTCGGGATATTCTATGATTCTATGAACACAACAGAATCTTTTCTAGTCACTTGCATCCAAAAAGTACATAAATGATAGGTAACTATTTTCCAAAACTGTAAGTGATTGGATCTTTAGCAATGTCCCCAGTAAGTCATGCCTTGATCAAAAATATAGTTAGAAGCTTCATCTTGAATTTAAGCATGTGGATAAACTTACCCCAGTATTTTAAATACTGAAACTAATAGGACAAGTATGATATTTTAAATAATGTGCAGAGTAGATGCCTATTCAAGTTCACAGAAAATCCTTCCTCCAACCTGTTCATCCAATAAAGGATGTTCCTAGGAGAGAAATGGGATATGGGCTTTTGTGACTTTTGAAGTACTTTAGGTCCAAAACCCTTTTATAAAGCAGTTATTCAGTAAAGGTGATTCTATTTGACTCTATGTTTAATATTGCAGTACTGCACATAATTGTGTGTTCAATAACTTGTCATAATATAAAATTATCTAAACTAATAAATGATTCATAGCTCTAAAAATATCCTGTTATGGATGAAGTTTAGCAGAGAGAACCAGCTTTATTTGCATTTAAAGTTAGAGCAATTTTGATGGTACTTAATGTTTCTCAACATGCAGAGATTTACTGCTCCTTTCTTTGTCAAATAATAGTTTTCTTAGTTAATGAAAAGAGACCTGCCATTTGAGTTTAAATCTCAAACAAACAAAAAAAACTGCATGAAGCCCCCTGGAATAACTTCTCAGAGTGATTCCAAGACTGAAACGCACTAATCCTGATACTCCCAACCACATAATAGTATAGAAGTAAAGGTCTAGATAAACAGAGGAAGACCCTAGGAACATCCCCCAAAGCCTTCTGTCCACCCTATTCTGCAAGCATGATTGACTGTGTCATGTTTATTGTTAGCCCATCTGGACAACAGGTGCAGTAGTTAATGGCCACAGTGTATTTGATTATTGACTAGTGAATATTTCTGCATGACACAATAGGCTGCTGACTGACCCTTGGTAACAGCAGACTTCCTACCCATTTGTAAATTCAAAATCTCAAAACAAAAGAAAACAGTTTTAAGATTTTAACGTATCTTCTATATGGAAGTTTTGTACAGAGCTTCCACATACAACTCACGTCCATCAAATAGTTAGCTTGGCAAGCTTGTATAGAACCTATTAAAGGGAAAAAAAAAAAAAGGGTGCGTGTATTTCAAGCTTGGGGGCCTCTAATTACTTCATGCTTAAAGTTTAACTACAAAATGTAGATAAATTGCTGCACTAAAACCACAGAAGATCCTCCACCCGATTTGTGCCAACATATCTAAAGCTCAGCGATGCTGATCCCAGGAGGACTTTTCCTTAGTCCTAAGAGAATTCATTTTGGACCCGTTTCTAAAGAGTATATAAAGGATTACTTGGATGTTTTGGTAAAGCTACCCAATAAATTAGTCAATCTGAAATTTTATTAGCCGCAAAGCAGTACAGCGGTCATATAGCTGAAGAACACTGAGGGAATTGAAGCTGTATTAGTCATTTATTTAGGCAGATACCAGAGATCAGTACTCAGTACAGGCTGTTAGTTGTAACATTAAGCTAATTGGCTAATAGTTGCAGCAGTTCTTATAAGGTTTTTGTACTGAGAGGTGTGACCCCTTCTTGAACCAATTTTTGTAAACCCAGAGGGAGTCCTAAATTTATTCCAGTTTCATGAATGCATGGTCTGGATTAAGAAACCAAAAGCAAAAAGAGTCTGCATAAAAAACACACTGTCAACCAAACACCTAAAATTTACATGCTGTTGGCTTGAAAACTTTCTGTTTAACAAATTACTTACGATGATAAATATTTAAAATAAATGTAACAATTTGGTATTAAAAATGTTCATATTTCATCCAGTGCATATTGTGGGGCTATGTTTTTTTTTTCTTCTCAACCATACAGCTGGCTATTTATCAAGTTGCAAACTTTTATAGCTGTGAAATATTTTAAGAAGTCCTTTGGAAATGGCCTGAGGTAATTTCAAACTTAACAGACCCTGTCCCACCAGAGCTCATTACAGCGAATTTTATAACAAAGTACCCTCTACTTAATTTTCAGAGCTTAGCCAAGCGTAGTAGAAATGCAGCTGCATTAAGTGCAATTAATGGTATAATAAAAGCAGTGGAAGGCTGTTTAAGACTCAAGAACCAGCAGTAAACAGTGGCTCCATGTTCTCTAACAGTCCATGATGTGTCAAAGTGCCAGAAGTGAGATTTCCTCTGCTGGGGAAGGAAAAAAAAAAAAATAATGAAGCAGCATGTCCTGCTGGGGAAAAAAATCTTCTGTCCTTCAACAATCCTGCAAATGTAGACTGGAAAAGGATAAAAAAATATTCCCTCCAGTTATGCCACTAGCATTCCCCTCTCGCTTTGAGCAGAAGTCCAAAACAATAAACTTCCCATCAGCAAAGAAAATAGGCAAATTCAATTCCATAAAAAGTGAAACTAATAGTAAGTGACTCATATAATACACAAAATGATCTGGTAACAAAGTCTACTGTCAAAATGACAGGAGAAAGAAATATCATTTTTGTGACAGGAAATAGTAGCTTCTTATTTTAAATAAAACAACCCACAACGCAACTGAGCTAGTGACTAGAAAAAACCTGCAACTGTTAAACATGGAATTATCATGATAAATAAACCAGCACTCCTGGGAATTAAATGAATTCTTGTCTCAAACTAAACTGGAAAAAATAACTTGTGTTAAGGATGGAAGACAACTGACCTCTCCAGATCTAGACAGTGACTAAATTCTTCTATATAGGACTAATAGCTTTTTATTTCTGATCCCGAACCTTATTTTCATATATTCACCTCAACTGTTTACTTTGGCAGAAACAGACCTCTGTACTCATGCTGATGAAAAGTTAATTCTCATGAGTGGTCCTTCTGATTCACAGAATACAAGTGGCTTACAACCTGGCTTTATGGTAAAAGTTGAAGGCACAAAAGGGCTTGATTATCCATGGCCTGGAGATACCAAGGATTTACTTTATGCACAGTGAATATAAAAAACTTTATGTGAGTGCTGAAGGTAGAAAAAATGTGATTTTGTACTCTGTACAAGAATAACAGATTTCCAAATTATAAAATAAAAAAAAATTTCCAGTTTTCAGTGCATAAGAAGTGTTGAATGTCAAAGCAACAAGAAAAGAGGCAGAATTTCAAAGTATCTAATTCCAGGAATGAATAAAAATATAAACCAGCTTTTGTTTTATGCTTCCATTTTCTAGAAAAATAGCATAACCAAGAAAAAATAGAAAAAATGCACACTAAGCATATTTTGTATATCTTAAGGATGATTTCAGAGTTAAAGGAACTAGATAGCGTAGTAAAGTGAAAAAACTTATTTGTGGAATACACTGCTAGCAATATGCAAGTTAACTGGCTGAAAATTCTATTTGTGGGTTTAGAATAATCGACAGTATGTAGAAAGAGAAATGAAAATTACTTTGACAGTAGATCTCATTACTGACTCAAATACTTAGAAAAAAAATTAAACATACATTTTTCCTCACAAAGCATATCAAAACATCTCTTTCTGGTGTATCTGTTATCCAGTACTATCTGCTGAGTTATGGAAACATCTTCAAGATGTTACTGAGTGTTTTCCATTGCCCATTTCCTCTATTTGCTGAACCTCATATATTCGGAGAGTGCCTTCACCAATACTGTTTTGCTGCTGACTTCAGTAAGGACAGAAGTGATCTACTTATTTACAGTGTTCTGATGCATGCATCATTTTTCACAGTAACATAATTCTATAGCAATGGCTTCAATAACACAAGAAAGTAATGTTGTTTATATAGGCTTAAGCAAACTGCAGAGAAAAGCTCATTGTGTTATTTGAGTAGATCATTTAATTGACATTCATGTCTCCTACTAGTCTTAAGACCACACAGCAGATAATGTATCATTTTACATTGTATTAATTAACATATTCTCTGAAATAATTCTAAAAAATGTTAACTACTGCTCAGTAAAACACTACAATTACTGCTGAAATAACTACAGTGGTGTGGACAGTGCTGATACAATAAAGTCTAAGAAACAGACTGAGACAATGGCACTAGAAACTGAAAATGTATTTAAGGGAAGGAATTACTACCTCTGTCATTAAACCAAGTAATGATAGTTCAACTTGACTGAAGATACATAAAAAGATCACATCTTGCTGTTGCCATGAAAGTCATAAGGACCAACAAAAGTGATTTTCTGGAAATTTTGTGTTAGCAACTATAAAAAGAAAATTCAAATGCTCAAGCAAAGAAATCTCTCAATAATCTCATTCCACTTTGAGAGATGCCATGGTGCATTAGGGAGACCAAAAGAAATCTCAAGATGGAAGATGGAGAAGAATTTGAAGAGCATTACAGGTAGTGACAAAACCACCTTGAAAGATGGTAAGAAGGCTAAATACCCTGGTTTCCCCAATCTTTTGGGAAACCTGAACAGCTAAGTGTTACAGAGCATTTGCACAGAGAACAGTATGACCAATATTTAATAATTTACCAAGGAAAATGAAATAGGTATTTAAAAACACAAAATACAAAAAATGGAACCACAATTTTTCTTAGAAGAGAAGAAAGAGAAAGAGACAGCAGTTAAAATAAGTAAGGCCAAGAGGATTCATACACCTTGAAAGGGAACCACTTAAATATGGTATTCATAAGCTGGAAGAAACTAGATGTTGAAAGAACTAGAGACCAGCTCTCAGTGGACAAGCATATATCAGTAACAGTATGCTCTCCAGTTCCTCATAGTAGAAGGCAAGAAAAACTGACCAGTCTTAGAAGTCAAACTCTCAAACCTACTGACTTTCAGGTTTGTACATATCTATGGAACAACAAAGGAAAAGAACAGGCTAGAACTGGCTACGCTGACTTTATGCAACACTTTCCCTTGTAAAAAATAGCTAACCATGAGAAACAGTTGACCTAACATCCCTTTGTAAGAAGTAAAACAAGATAACCTAGGATGAATAAGAAAATATTTTCAGACTGGCTGAATGAAAAGTTGTCAAGAGGCTAGGATGCAAACAGAAACACATATTGGTAGGTGTGGATTTACCAAAAGTAAACCTCCACCTCTTCTCTCCTCCCCATTAGGATTGATTTGCAAAGTTTGTGTATTCCTGACCAGCCACAGACAGGAATACCTGTTCGGAGATCAGCTGGATCCAAACCTGGCTGACACGCTGTAAGTTTCCATGCAGGTGCACAAAACACTTGACAAAAAGCTGGATGCCAAATCACCTTAAAAAATATATGCATGGAAGGTATGGATTTGATGACTGTGTGGGATAGCTCACTAGCAGCAAAGATCTTTCTTATCCAACTGCAATACAAAATAAATGTACAGATATTGGCATGGAAACAACAACTTCAGGACTGAAACTAAAAATAAAAATCCAGGAAAAAGAATAAAAAACAGAATGAATGAAAATATGTTCCAGGCTTAACATGGATAATATCATCTCAATATTCTTAATACAATGATGATCACTACACTGAGCACTGGGAACCAGGTCAGGGCAAAGAATAAAAGAAAATTGTATTAATCGCAATCTCCAAAGGCAGGCCATAAAAGCCATATCACATGCACTGAAAAATAATTCATTAAACTATATCCCAGCTGGAAGTAGCGAAAAACAAACAGAATAAAAAGACACTAAGCAGCAGGGAGAAATAAACTTTATGGAACTGTCAAAGCATGAACAATAGGGAAAAAAATAAGAAAAACAATAAACATGTCTGCTTTATTAGTAAAATAGCCATGTTAGGACAGACATGAGAATTAAATTTAAAGCAAAACCCGAGCTATGGAGATAATGCCAAGCTTGAAGTATCAAAATTATCCTATTGCAGTTCAGGACATTCAGTACTTGCAAATTGTGGCTTGGCAGTGCCTCACAATGAGAGAAACATCAGTAAATGCTAATCATTCATGGAGCATCAGGCACATCTCTTCAGAGTTATGTACCACAAGATGAACTGAAAGCAAAAATGTCCACATTTGACGAATGATTGTTAAAGCAAAAGTACGCATAGCCCCTACATGGAAAAGAAAGAACACTTTCTCTGATAGCTTGTCTCCAGGTTTGATTTAGTGATGAAAAGTAGTACTTTGCATAAACATTTCCAAGAGTCCTTTTGTAATGTTACATACGTCTTTTCCTTTCTGAGGAACAGATGGGAGAAGGGAACACTATGGTAATGTATTCCATTGTATAATGGCATTAAAAATAAGGAGGAACACCACACAATGTATTCTGTTCAAAGAAATTAATACTAACCATTTTGAGGCTTTGCTAGCTATGTTTTTTTTTTCCTTCTTCTTTTAAGTGCCCTCCAGTTTTGGCTTTCTCAGTTTTTCAGTACACCAAAAAGCTTGATTTACAAAAGTGTTCATCGGCCAAAGTGTTTACAGGCTTCATCTGTTCTGTTTTCTCAGAACAACTGGAAATTGGGCCCAAAGTGTTTGGGCAAAGGAGGCACCCAAAGCCACTGACAACTTTGGAAAATTTCAGCCCAGACATCTACCAGGTTCTACTGTAATTGAAGGTCTTTATAAGCAAAGATGCAGAATGTGCAGATATAGATACACAACCAACGCAGAAATGGTAGCGTGTGGTAAATGTAAATGACGTCAATCTTTTCTATTTGATCCTCAGTTAATTAAAATTGTTTTTGTAATTTACATACACTGAATTCAACAGAGGGAGGATGGATTTTTTAGATGAGCCAGAGAGACAGTAGGTGCCCAGCTTCCAGTAAAACACAGAGGAAGCTGAAGTCCCAGATTGCTTCAGATTCTTTAATGTCACTGCTAGAAAGTACTAAATCAATTATGTCTGAACATAATTCATCCACCAGTCATTGACATATGACAAAACAGACCTTAAACTGTGAGTTATTGACTTTACTGAATGAAAGCATGTTTTTTCAATTAAAAAATGCTGTATATCCCAGATACAGTTTTATGAAAGCTCAGTAAGGATCCGTGGTAAATGTTCTCACAGAAAAGACATTAAGCATTTGCAAATGCCAAATTCTTGGATGCTAATTCTTTCTCTGCCTCTTTTCCCCCTTTGACATCCTACTTCCCTACTCCATGTTATGGGTTAACGACCTGCAAATTATATCTTTATAAAGCAAACCTGTTTTTCAGCTAGAGGAATGAATAAAATTATATTTGACGCATCAAAATTTCTTTCCTCCACCCTCCTTTTTATAACTGAAAAAGAGTCAAACTAATTTAAACCAAATCTGATTTAAAAATCCTGCTGAGCTGAGACTTTTAAATACCAAGTTTCAGCCTGGAGTGGATTTTTATGGCTATGTTATAAACACCTGAAAAACAGCAGGTGCCATAGTAATATACAGTTCGGGTTTTTAAATGATTTCCTTAGTTTCAAAAGTAGATTCTAGTCAGTGCTTTTTTTTTTCCTTTTTTCTTTTCTAATTTTAACTTGTTATGGATTACAGTTCCAACTACAGGCTTACAAGCCAGAAGTAGTTTGGAATGAACACATATGTATGTATTTTATAGTTTATAAAAATTATCCAATTGATACATTTACAATTTGGCTAAGAAAACACTTCAGTTAAAAATTCTATGAATGGTGATCAGAAAATGAAACCTCTGCCAGAGCAAGGTGGTTAAACATATCTTAGTTACGTGTGTGGTGCTTTAATGCACTCTGTGAGAACGCTTAGTTCTGTAATAACTTCATGATTCACTAAATTTGTTTTAAAACAGCAATGCAAATGCTACTTCTAAAAGGGACAAACCTGTAATGTTTAGCTAAATATATATGTTCTCAACTCTTCAGGCTTGAGAGTTTAACTATTTGGAAGTGCCCAAGAAAATTAATCCAAATTATATGAGAATGCACCATGGATTTTATCAAATTGCATTAAACTCTTTTGTCTGGACAATCTCATTCAGAATTAAAATAGCTTTGATGCATTTATGCCTAATTTAAAAGTGAACTAAACAAAAATTAATAAAGGCTATTTTAACCCTGATCAAGGATTTTTATATACAAATGCGTGCCTTTAGAGTAAAGTAAGTACAAACTTCAGTTACTCTTGGGGGCTTACAAACACATGCTTACTGAGAAAACATGCAACGAAAACATGCAGCGGTTTCTCTTTAAATGAAAGATAGTACTACCTGCATGGCATTTACCAGGGTAAAAGTGTATGCCTGGACTGTTCCCATGAAGCATATGATGCTATACAAGTTTACACCCTCCTTTATTTCAATTTCACTGGTGCACACCTGTCCATACCCTAGTGTAGCCTTACTACTAATATTGATATTAGTATTATTACTAATATTTAATACTAATGTTTAATATTGATATTTAATACTAATATTTAATGTTGATATATTTCTCTGAACTGAGAAATTCTGTGACTGGATTTTGAACAACTAAGAGATTGTTTATGTTACAGAAGACAATGATATCAAGGTCTGATTTTTAAACAGTTTGTACAATTGTCTGCTTGTAACTTCCAGTTACACACGCAGAGACTGTTCACATGCAAATGATCATTACTGCAAATGAAAATATTTGCATGGAAACTTGCATATGCAAATGAGTTAGCTTTACATTCTTTTTTTTCTTACATACATTGATCTAAATGGTGAAAAATTCAGTAGTACGAGCCCTTCTTGAAATGCAGCTTTACATGGAACTACTGAAGAACTTACAACTTGAGCATGTCTTTCAGTGGCTTTCAGATTAGTATATTAGTAAAATTTCAATACATTGTAAACAGATTTAGGATCACATTCAAAAAGGGGATTTTGGAGGGTTTGGCACTTAAATCCAAAGTTCTTAATCCTCAGTAGCCTCACTTAGTTGCCACTGATCTACCTGAAGTATCCACATACCTCATTTTTTTCTCTTTTCCTCATTTCCATATCACCTGTGTATCTGTGTCCATGCTGTACAAAGCCTGAGGGTTCCTGTTAGAATGGCAGCACTCATCTGGAATGCCCTGATTGTGTCTGGACAAATACAGGTTCTGGCTGCCTCTTCCTTTTTTTTTTTTTTTTCCCCAAAAACAAACAGACAAACAAAAAGCACATCAACCCATCAAAAAACAAAACAAAACAAAAATGCCAAAGTAATTAACTTGATAATCCATACAAGCAGTCCTTAGAGTAAAGACTGGAGCCACACTTCCTTCTGACTGCTCATCAAAATTACCAGAGGGCAACATCCTAAGTATAAAATTTCCCCTCAAATCTTAGGATGATCTGTAGGCTGGAGGAAGTAGGGAGGCCATGTTTTTCCAACACGGGAAATACAACTTCCAGTCTCCCCAGTTAGAGACCAGTAGCCACCTCAGGCCTCCTGGTAAACATGCCAAACAGCAGCTAAAGAGGCCTGGGGAGAGACTGCTCCTGCCTCTCCAAGGTCTTTGTCAAAAACCTCACCCCACCCTGGAAAGCAATTTCTCTCTGGCCAAGGCAGCCCCGGCAGCAGGAGAGGTCGCTTGGCCATACAACACTCACCGCTGTCTTCAGAGCTTCCTTCGGTACTAGCACCACAGAACACATTAGGACACCATTTTGAGAGCTTGAGCCCACAGCCTGGGAAGGCCTAGGCCAAAATGGCTGCTGAAATCATTGCCTTCACCTGTGCAGCTGACAGCTAAGGCACTTGCTGGGCTGCTCCTGAACTCGCACACTTCACAGCCTGGTATTTTAAAGTAGACGGGCAAAAATGTTAGCCTGCAAGCGTCAGGCTGTAAACCGCAGCTATAAAGCTGCGGAGCAGGATGTGCTCCGTTGTCAGTGCAACAGGAGGAAAACAGACAGCTGGGTGAGCAATTTCATAAAGCTCTCCTCCCTAACCAGACCTCTGCCACAGTGACTTCCTCCCGCTATATGCCTCCCGGAGCACGGGCAGGCACCCTCTCGATCTCCATGTAGCAGGAGCTGGAAACCTAGGTCTTTGTGGGGGTTACCATTACTCTCATTCATGTAATGTGAGCCAGGGAGCCACATCCTACACCCTTACCAAAAAATACATCCAGTCTCCTGGAAAAAATGCCATCAACATGAGTCTCAGGATTATCATCATTGTTCAGGCAAATCCAGCTAGGTCACGTAATGAACATGTTAATACAGAAAGAGTGGTAGCCTACATAAAATGGATAGGTTAATAAAGCCCTTCCTATTACCTTTCTCTCCCTGAGTCTGTCTTTGATGTACCATGGGAAGGCTGAAGAGAAAGAGCAATTGCCACTGGGGATTTTTAGAAAAAGTAGCCTTTGGTTTAATACAGAGCCTGAAGATTAGGGTGGAAGTATGTAGACTAGGAAAATCTGCTAGCTAAACATTATCACATGTTCATTTTCATTTAAGATATGCAATTTCTTTTTTATTAATTCCATTTCCTTCAAGTACATGCATAAGTTACACACTGCAGACATTGATTTTAGGCACTAATATTAAAGAAAGAATGATCACAAAATACTAAATCTTTTTTCAATGAGATCACTGTTCAAAGGGACACAAAGGTACTTCAGAATATAATAAAATCATTTGTATACACAATAATGTTTTGAGGGGAATTGTAAATTCTAATTATTACTCCAGAGTTACAATTTGTCAGCTCAAAACCATCATTAGTCTGAATCGTTTGGTTCTTACAAAGCTTAAGTGCCCCTCTTTGGTATTCACTTAAGTTTACTTCATTTAAAGTAGAGTTAGCTGTAAAGTACTGTACAATAGCTAAGCACATGCAAAATGTTCTGCTGAACACGAGTAGATTAAGCACTCAATAATCTGCTGAATCGGGACCCCATTTGCATCTGCAGCTAGGGTGGTGGGAGCTGGCGTTATGGGAAACGCAAGCTGAGCAGTTCTACTGACATGCTGCGGCCACATGACAGAAGGTGTTAGACTGGTACAGACTCCCTCCGCAGAGTCAACTCTGTTGACAAATCTTTTGAAGACTTAACTTTAAACCCTCAGATTTTAGTCAGGAATGTTCTGTCTTCCTCCAGCCAGGATAAAGTTTGTATAAAAGGATAAAGCTTGCATTAACCCTCTGAACAGCCTCTGACTAATCCAACAAAAATGTGATTGTGCATCCATGCCTAAATTAATTCAAACCTATGGTGCTCCTCTAATATTAATAATTAAGTACCTGTATTTGTAGGACCACAGCCTAAACATACTTTTTCTCTGCAAAGTAACTACTTCATTTTGCTGACAATAAGTAATTGTCAGGCCCCTGCACCTTTAGATCTTATTTTTTCCTGCAAAAAAGTTCAGTTTACTTATGTTTCTCTCTCACTTAGTAAGAAGCAGGAACATATGCTTACATGTGAAATTAAAGGACAGAGCACTAGCCTAGCAACAACGACTGCTTTTGTTCGTTGAATATGCTAGTAGCCTAATGGGAAGCATCCTATAATTTTTTTCACCTCCCTGTGCCTCAGTTTCCACTTCTTTAAAATTAAGAGAATTTCCTTGCCAGCTTTGTGGAGCTGTTGTAGATGGCTTATGATTTAACCTGAGTTAACATCTTATCTGTGGCTGGTAAGTAAAAAATAATGGAAGATTTATGAATCAACAAGTGATAAAGGATAGCTCTTGATAGCAAAAGGCTGAGAATTGTTTTGTAACGTTTCTAGTTTGTATTAGAACAGGAGTTGTAAATTTTTTTAAACTCACATTAGGTTGTGTTCTTAACAAATATTATTATCTTTTTTCTACCAGGGATTCTCTGACCTATTGTGCTCAATACTCTTACAATTGTAGTAGCAAGAAAGTAATTCAAAAAGCTCCAACAAACAGAACTACAAAATATCCATATTTATTCTATGTCTACCGACAATAAAAAAATAAAATAAAAACAGACCATCCTCAAATATGCCCTAAATGTTAAAAAGTACATATTGATATGTAATTACTTATGCTCTAGATCCACATTTGTAATAATCATTCAACAATGCTTGTTCATAAGTCTGTAAAGAACTCATTGCTAACAGTGGCTTACCTCAGACAGTTTCTTATGGAATAGGTTTGAATTAGAAAGCAGGCTCTGAAAATCCTGCTGAGACCACTAAGTGTTGCTGACCATGAAAATCTACCTGTGCAGCCCTAAAGCACACATAACCCAATACAGAAAGAAAGGACAGGTTAGTATGAAATTACGAGTTATTTCCTCCTCTTTCTTCTCTAATGGCTTCTACAGTTACTGCAAAGCAGATGGTGTTATTACACAGAATACTACCCTGCATTCCTGCAGTGTTTTTTTTTTTTTTATCCAGGAATTTCATAGATCACTACAAAACTAGTTGTGCATAATTAATGTATTTCACACATGAATTAACTGAGGTAGAGAGAGAGGTCTAAGGCTATTTCTGAAAGACCATAAGTCACTGAAATTTCCCATGTCTGGGGTTAGACAAAGTCTTGCAGAAAGACAGCAGCAGTGCCAAGATCAGAGCTCTTCAGTTTCTGGCTCCTATACTCATGCTTTGTCAACACTCCCAGTCTATGTTACTCAGTGTTTAGTGATATCCAACAAAATCCCACTACAGCTAAAAATAGCTATTTGAGTGCAAGACCCATCCTGAGCCTTTATATTAAATAATCATGTTATACTGATTTTACTCAGTGGAAAAAACATAAACCAAGACTCAGCTCTTGCAATCTGTACTAGACCAGAAGCACTGGCAAAGTAGTAAAGATATGAATGACTTGCTTAACAGTGGAGAAGGAATGAAAGAAAGGAAAGAGGTTTGTTTCATAATTAATACCAACTACTTTAAGTACATATAGACAAGTTAGAGTGAAACACACTTCACATTAGAATTATATTAACAACATATCAAGTAATTGAGATGACATTCAGCAATATAAGCATTAAGGCATAGAGTGATAAAGCTTACTTAGTGACAATGATAACATAGGTACCAAGCAGCAGAGTAATTTGAAATGGAGCTTCTTCTAACTTTTAGAGGTCAGTATCCATCCTGTCTACACACTCAGTGACAAAAACACAACAGTCATCTTCCCATTTAGTTCAAACTGTCTGATTTCAAATTTTTTTATTTCTCTCATTATTCAAATAATTCATAGAACTTTTCAGTAGAAAAAAACTGTGTGACCTATCTAAGGAGAGACAGTGACTAACAAGTGATTTAGGTCACTAAGCTGCTTAAAACACCTTTATCTGCGGCTTTTCTGTCTGATTTGTTCTCAGTTGCTTCAATGAAGATGGTCTAAAAGTCATGCCAGTTTTAATAAATCTATATTAATTAGAATTGACACAGCATCAATGTGTTTTATAACACATTTACAGCAGAGTATGTTTCTGGAATCCTTCAACTTTTTGTTTCCTTTCATGTAATGAGAGTTCTCCAAAATTATTTGAAACAACCAACCAAATGCACCATGGCATCCACAAGTGTCCCAAAGTGCTATGCAGCAGGACTCATAGAAGGAAAATAGGAAAAAACAAAACAAAACAAAAATAATTAATATATTCAATGGTAAACAAACAAATATTTTTACATTTCCTTTCTATAGATCATATTCAAGCCTTTTGGTTCTTGTCAGGGAAATGAGACTGAACCTGAAAGCAAGCTTATTCCCCCCCTCTGAATTTATCAGCTGTTGTAAAAATAAACATTGAGACTATTACAATGGCCTTTTCAAGTTATATAAGGCAAACTGCAAAATGTTTTAGTGACTCTTCCACTTTTTTTACACTTTGCCCACTTGTGTTGTCTGATTTAAGCTTGAATTAATGCAGATTGCCTGAGGGCTTGTACACTATTCATTTTGCATGCATTTCTAAATCCCCTGTGAACTTCATGAGTTTTTGCCACAGCTACGATGACAATTACTTCTTTGAAAGCCAAAAATTTCTCCTCAATCTGTCTTTTTCGCTTTTCTTCTTTTTGGGGTGTTTGGAACATCTAAGTGGCAAGAAAGATGAATGCAAAGAGGCAAGTTATGCAGTGCGGCATCTTGTCCCTGAGGAAAGATTTCTTTCAGAAGTGATAGAATGCATGCTGTTATAGATGGTACCCAACTCAACCTGTTATCTTGGCGTCTAAACCCTAATGGAACAGTTTGACCAACTAGTGAGCAGGCACAATGCCATCCAAGCATATGGGCACAAGTATATGCAGCCAAGTGACCATGTAGGAGAATCAAATATGTTTGCTGAGGGCAGGAGTCCCAGTCTGAAACATCCAAACAGCTGTCTATCCTGAGGTTTACATGCCTGTGGTTAAGGGGATGTGACATAACTAATCCAGATTTTGGCGAGATTAATTTTAAAATACAAAAATTAGCTTTCTTGGCACAAAAAGCATTTTGGGCCCTAGCTGTATTACCAGTATCTTCAAAACAATATTCCAGGTGAATTCCCACTGGACATTTTGGAATTAAACTCTGTTGTGAAATATCCACTGGTCTTCCAGTGCTTTACCTGCATGCACTGTTAAGGGAATACAGAACATTCTTTATCAGGCCTCACGTGGTACAAAATCACACTTTTGCCTATTTTCCCATCAGACTCTGAAGCATTAACTATTTAAACTGAAGAAGAAACTCATCCTACGAACAAGACAAAGAACCTCATTCCAGTTTACAAACTATTTAGCAATCAATAAAATGATTTAACATAAATGCTACTGAAATGTACACTTACTGAACTGACCTTAAGAAATTCTGTATGTTGGAAATTTCTTCATATTTTAATACTGCTTTGCAATACTCAGTCATTATAGATGTACAAAGAGATTACTTTTGTTGTTTATAGCAAAGAGCAACATCTTCAAAAGTGCATTATGTTTGTTGAAAAAAAAAAAAAAAGTGATCAAATAATTCAGTAGCCTGAAGCAATCTTCAAAGTAAATCAACTGTTAAATGCAGATTCTCAAAATGTACCTTCTTTCATTGGAACCTGTAGGTTATAGGCACCTAAATATAATATTTGAAGATCTGGGAGAAAAACCACAGTTTCACTGAAAGTGAAGGGAAACAGGCTCTTATACTGTAGTGAGATTTATTTTAGATATTTCATCTTTAACCTCAGACAAGTCTTGTGCCAAGGGGAAAAGTCTTCATTAAAGAAAGAAGTGAGTTTACATGTAACCTTTTTCAAGTCTCTGCTTACCTGAAATTGAAGCAGTTACAAATGGTGTAAGCAGATTTCATGTTCCATTAGGAAACAGAGCCACAGAAACACAAAACAGTAGATGCAAGACTGCTCTTAGAACTTTAAAGCCTGAACATTATCAGTATGATTTAGAGCAATATTTTCAATGTCTGATTAAAAATGAGTTCTCAATATGATTATTAAACAGGATTGAATTTGAACTATTATAATGCAGTACAAAAACAAACCATAAAACAACCCCAAACCCACATACTTTCCAGCACAGTGCCAGCTTCCTTTACCACCACATCATTTTGAGGAACTGGTAATATTTTAGTTTCTTACTGTGGTCTGTTAAATCATTTATATGTAAATGGAATTTTTGTTTTCCCACCATATGCCCTTTAAAAATACATATTCAGCAAAACACCTTTTTTTCCTCTCTCTGCAGCAAATACAACTAATTTCACCTCATTAAGTGAGCAAAATCTATCTTCATCATTTTGTAGATGCACAATCAAAAAATAAAACACAAGCAAAGTTAAATTTTCTTTCAACTTTAGTCACAAAAAGTCACAGCAACTATCTTACTGTGTTTCTTCTAAATCAAAATTTAGTGGCGTACATTAAAATCACCAAACGTGGGGTCTGAAGTTTAGATTAAGAACCAAAATTCCCCAAGACTGGACCAGGTAGCATGCAACTGTTCTGATCTCTCTTTATGGGGATAAACAGAGTAGCACAAAGCAGAAAGAATCCCTGTGCAATTTAGATTGATAGCATTTATAGAAAACTCAACTACTTGTGATTCTTGGAAGAATTGTGATCATATTTTAGTGTAGGCTAAAACTGTAAATTTCAGATTACTTTCAAAATTTGACATCAAAGGTGGTTCAGATATATGGCTCCAGTAAAGATTCATCCCTTCTAAATGCGTCTCCATTGCAAGGGTAAGTAAGAAATCATCAGAATTTATGCACAAAGCTATATGAATAATTTTCTTGCTTCAGTCTCCAATTGCCTCTTATCATACAAAAATAAAAAACTATTCCAGTTCAGATTAAGAAATTGTTCTCAGTCCTGTCCTGGGAGAATCTTAACTTAGGCTATGAACTATTCTGTGTTCAGGTAGTATCTACTTTTGTTGACACAATTGAACTGTATATAAATAACTGAGCACAGGGAGCAAGGATTCCCATATCCCGAACAGCTTGTCTTCACTACATAGCTAAAACACATTCTTCTTATTCTCTGTCTCAATGACTGTGAAATTATTTCATATAAAACAGAATCTCTCCAAAACAAGGGATTATAAGTGGAAAGTCCGTTAAGCTTATACTCAGGCCATTCACCTGAGAGGAAGAGAAACTCACATGCAAATTTACCACCTATCTGATGCAAATGATTGTGAATTTACAAATAGTTTGTAAAATTTTGGGGGGTACTAAACTGGACCGCTTCAGAGGACTTATTAAAAACTATTCTTAGAGATCTTCTCAGCTCTTAGTGATACATATTGGTAATCACATACATAATTCTGCAAGAAAAGTGGGCATAGAATAACAATTGGTGTTATAAATTCCCTTATAAGCTCCTGCAAATGCATTGTGGAAGATTTCACTAGACACTGAGTATCAATAACAGTTATGTGCTAGGGCTGAAGAGCAGTTAGATTTTTTTAATTGCTCTTTCAATAGCAAGGCTAGAAGTTTCTCTCATTAGCTGATACAAAAATGAAAATAAGTACAGGAGAACAGTGAGTTCTAAGTAGAAATATTTAATGTTTTCACTAAAGATAACACTTAGACTGTTCATAAAATCACATACTTAAACACATGGATTTAAATCTGTTCAGAACTTCTGCAATCCTCTTTGTCTTGCATACACCTTCACCAATTATTCTTACGCAATAAATAATGTATATATAGAGTGCTTCATGTTTTACACCACACTTCGTAGGGTAAGAGCCAGAAGTAAGACTACATAGCTGAAACTGCGAAGCTTCCCCAGGGAGTCTCCAACCTCTTCCAAAAGAGGCATAAACAAGCACAGTAAAAATTGGGTATGGGGAGATTTTCTGTCTTTATAATTTTCAGTTAGGACTGCGCAAATATGAAACTATCTGTCCAAGTATTAAATTATTCTATGCTGAGTATTAGAGATAATTGTTTAGTGCTCTGCTGAGTCCTAAGTGAAGATTAACCAGAAAGGAAAATAAATTAACAGGCTGATCCTGGTGTTTGAGAAATCCTATAATAAGAGTAAAGAGAACAAGCTTTGAGAAATTGGAAGGTAAGTTTTGGAAAGATAGGAAGATAACACAAAGAGAATCTGCTTTCCACCAAACTCTGAAAAGCCAGGAGGAAGGGACACAACACTAAAAATCCAATGTGACAAATGGATGCACAAGCAGCATAGTAACCCAGTTGTTCTTGGAATACAGTTAAAGATATTACGAAGCTCACACCATATTTCTGGAACAGTGTATGCTACAGTAGGGTGCTTTTCTCTCTCTCCCTCCTTCCCTCCTTCCTTCCCTGTCCCCTCTACATGAAAAAAGATGGCAGTGATAGACACGTTATTATTTAGATTTTAATCTGCCAACAGCAACACACTAATTTTCAAAATTACTGACAAATAAATCAGTTTTGTCCAGTGTAACTGCATTACATTCTCTGCTACACATGTAAATCTGCAAGAGTTCTACATCTCATGACTGGCCCTGGATGCTGACATCTTTTTACAATAATTTCTAATTATGTAACTTAACAACATTTAATCATGTGGGGTTTGAATAGGACTAATTTGTATTACAAACTTTTTAATTTGGGTCATGATCTATGTAAAACTAACTCACACAAAGAACTTGTCAGAACAGGTAGCAAAGCCTGCCAGTACTGTGCCTCAGACCAAACCACAAGATGACCCCTCATTCCCCCCCAAAAACAGTACTATATTTACCATGTGATAAATAATTTGAAAAAATGACAGGTCCATAATTTCTGGACTGCATGAACTAGAATTCTGTGAAACCTCAAACTGTTGGAAGTAGTTTCCCACAAATACCGTAGGACCTGCAGGTGTGCAGACCCTTGAAAATCACAACATACGATCCAATCACAGTTAATTCCTTCCTCCCTTGTATAAAGGTGGAACGGGCTTGTTAGAGGAAAAGAACCATCAGTTAAAGCTTTTTCTTAGCAAGAAATCCAGAAGCCTACTTTCTACCTACATTTCTTATCCACTGTCATAAAATCCTACCTCAACTTTGCCTTCAATTCAACGGAAGCTCATTTCTCCGTTCCACCTTCAACAGCATATAGATTAGCGTGCCCTAACTCCCATTCCCTGTTATTTCCTTGTTTTCTTTATTCCATTTCTTCTTCTCTGCCAAATCCTCTTTTACAGAGTGTGCTGTGTAAGGTATGACTTTGCCAGTGGGACTAGAAGTATTAGCCTTTCCTCTTTTACTTAGCACTTACTAGGGCAGAGGGCTGCACTGCACTGTGTGCGCAGCTCAGCGCCTTCCTCCATATGCCTTCCAGAGCCTGACTGATACACATTTCTTTTCAGCTGGAAACCACCCCAACTTTTTATATGAGCTTGCTGCTCACTGAATTCCTTCCCTGGAACAGAATTCTCTAAGATCATCGATTCTTTTCACCAGTTACAGAAGAAAAATGTCACCTACTGTACAAATGTTTGAACTTTAAGCTTCATCATGAGCCCTTGTGCTACTTTTACTCCATTTTTCTCACCTCTCCTTTTCCTTGCCCCCTTTCATGTTTCTACTATTGTCTACTATCCCCTATGCACTTCTATAACCTCTGTAGCTCCTACAACCTCTATAACACTATAGCATAATATTAAAACACACATACTACTTGTATCTAGTGTAAGCCTACTGGCTGGGATCATTCCGTGTGTTTTTCAGTCTTTGTCCAGTACATAGCTGTACACAGTCCTAAGATCACAGTAATCTGATGAAAAGATATTTTCAAGCATGCAAATCATTAAACCCATACTGTCTTAGACTATTTATTGTGTAGGAAATGGATCAAGCTGTTCTGTGCTTCATCTAGTATTTGTGGCACCTTATGAATAAGTATTCTCATGATGGGAATGACCCATCTTGGAAAATAGTTCCACCTGCTCTTCAGTATATTACGAAGTCTCATGATTGAATGTACAAATAGGCATGTGCAGAGTTCGAGTATGCACAGCCCATCTAAATCTTGGGGCAAGAATAAAAGCTGCAAGTCTGTATATGGAACTTGGTCTTATCACATAGAGCCAACTATGCCAACTTTTAAATATCTGATTTTATTTATTTATTTATTATCTTAAAGATAGCAAATAAATACTTTGGTCTTTCATGGCTAACTCTTACATGGGTTTTTGTTACTATGCTGTTTGGACATCAAATCATCAGCAAGTATTCTGAGAAATTATCAAAACATAAGGAACCTGAGAGAAAAAGAACAGTTTGTTGATAAATTGTCATTTCAGATGATGGCACTAGGTACACTACAGAAATTTAGGGAAAGACAGCAAAGCTATCAACTGCAAGTACAAGTACAAAAAGGAACTTCATAATTAACAATATTCATCTATGGCTGAAAATTTTGTTTCTGCTGTCATTCAATTACTGATAACCACAGAAATCAGAATCCCTAATATTTCATTAAGTTCTTTATCTGTATGAAATATTATAACATAACTCAATTTCTACATGGCAAGAAGAAATTAAAAAAACAGATAAAATGGAAGAGTCTCACACTAATAAAACGGGGTAGCTTTGAAAACATCGCCTATTCGGGCCATCAGATGATACTATTTAGGGTATATAATACTGAAAGGGCAATCTGATAATCACACTAGAAGCAATTTCAAACCATACTACTGCTGAAAAGTCAATTTAACTTTCCAGCTTTATAAGACTTTGTTATTGCTATTGTTAATTATTTCTCATTTAATGGGAAATTGGCAACAAGGTCCCCAACTGTCATTTTAAATCTGCAATAATATCATGTGAAGCTTTTCGTCCTTATTCCCAAGTCTTGGATTATCAGAGCTAAATGGCAGCTCCAGCATTACAAAAGCTCAGGGGCAGGTACTGTTACACAAATTGCCAATTCAATTAACAGTGTGTAAATGCTCCACTGGCAGGCTGAGGGAAGGACAGCCATTTTGGCAAGTGTCATTCCTAATTTATCAAACTGTCAAACCTTCCACTCAGGTGCCTGCGGTCACTGTCTGCCTCTTAATGCTAAGTTGTAAAGCTGCAGGAACCATTCTTGTAGCTTGACAAGGCACAATGCTCAAAACTGATTTTAAAATCAAATGTACAGTTGTCTTAATTATTCTCAGTATAAATGATGTTTTAATTACAAAATCAGAGTGGGAATATTCAATCAAGATCCAAGATTACATGTATATATAAGGAGGCAGATCAAAGCCTGATGCCCAGCCTGTTTTCAGAAATATCTATTCAGCTTTTCTTAATTCAGTAGTGGGTGATTACCAGCCTCCCTCAACTACTGTCCTTTATGGTCTTTAGTCGGACTCTGATCTTGGTTGTTACCAAACCTCTGTGTCTGTGTTAATGCCTATCAGGGGAAAACCCACGCAACAGGACTCTGCACCAGCATATTGGTTTCCACAGGCCTTGCTCTCCTTTCTCTTTCACATGTGCTGAGTCATTTAATTTGATTTTGAAGTCTTTTCAGAAATTTAAAAAGAAAAAAAAAACAGGTCACGAGGCTCCTCTGTAGAATAGAAGAGCTAAATAATTTCCCATTTGAAGGCTCTCCCTCGTTCTTTGTTCCTTGAGTTTTTTGCTGTGCTGACAGAAACAGCATACAGAAACTATCACATATGCAGATCAGAGCCCCTACAGTGAATACATGTACTGTGCAGTATGCTGCTGCCTGCAGGACAGTGCTTGAACAGTACACCCATTATGTACTTTGGGGGTGTTACATCAGTGCATCTGTAAATGTTTGCTTTTGGGTTGAATACTTGCTGAGAGTGAGCTGGGGAATGTTTCACTCAAGTCAAGTTTAAATTGATTTGACCATTTTAAAGCACAGAAAATGGAAGTAGAAAATAAAATACAGAAAATGTTGTCCTTTCAGTGTCTTGTGTGACTCCTGTAATTAAAAAATGAGCAAAATTCATGGCACAATAGCAGCAAAGGAAGTTCAGATTGGACAAAATGAATAGTCTGTTTGGTCCAGTGTTCTATAATCCATCTGTGGACAACATGGGCCAGCAGGAGATGCTCCAGGGAAAGACAAGAAATCCAAGATTAAGTAGTTATGTGGTAGATAATACCAGCTTTAGTTTTCTATTTACAATAATTAAGTTCTTAAGTGAAAAGCTGTTTGTATGCATCTTCCAAAACGATCAATTTTTTGCTTGTTAGTTTTAGGTATTTATTATCACAGCATTAGGAATCTGAATACTTTTACTTTTTATGTAAGACAGTTGTAACCTTGGACTCAATGCTATCATGTGACCACAAGTATGAAGGTTGGAATGTATTCAGATAGTAATGCAAGTCAATTGTCCCATCACATTTTAGAATACTGAATTCTTTTTAGAATTAAGAAATAGTTCTTACTACAATGCCTTCAATGGGCATTGTTAAAAGAACTCAATTTAGTATTCACAATATTGTTTTTTCATCCATATGATGAAAGTGGATGATGATAGGAATATGATGATATAGGTGTGAATGAAGAAAGTGCTCTGGAGCACAGGACTACTGGCAGTGAAACATTGCTTTCTTGAAAGAATAAGAAAGAATTACAAACTTTGGTACAAATCAACTATTTGAAGTGAACTTGACTTCTGCAGCTTTTAAGGATTGGTCCTAAATCAAGCTAAAATTGTTTGCAAAGCTCTGCTAAATATCTAAGAATGTCTATTTCATCCAGTGCCCCATGAAATCATTGGAACCATCTTAAATCCTTTACATGTCCTATTGCAGCCATATCTATGAAAAAAGATAGGTCACTAACTGGATCCAATGCACATACATCAATAAAAAGCAGCAAACATTTGAGAGTTGTGAGGTAGCTTCTATTATTTAAATCACTTTGCACAAGTTCACAAGTGTATAAAATCAGACCAGGTTTTAAAATTGAATTAGGGGACTAAAAATAGAGAACAGCATTCCAACAAAGTTTCAAAAGCACACGGACACTGAAAATACCAACAGGCACTAAGTTTTAACACTCTTATGTGTGAAAATATCTGACTTTACTCCATAGCAAGTTGTCTGTAGAATGTACTGTTACACTATTTACCTTTCTGCTGGTCCTTTTGTGTAAATCTAACTCTTCTGGCATAACACTTCATTCAGTCTGATAGCATGCATGCTTCTTTTGAACTTGAAAGTGTGAGAAAGAAGAGGCAGGAAAAAATTCAAATATCTTAAATCAGCAAAACAAAACAGCTGCTCCTAGGGCTATACTTTATTACCTCTATAGATTTGAGTAAGAGTTCAGAAAATTACATGTGATAGTTGTGGGGGAAAGGATGTGGTACTGTACAAGAAGCATCAAATGTGACCTAAAGAAAGACTCAAGTAAATACAATAGTAATAATTAATAAATTAATAAAATTAGATCACAGATTATAGAGATACTGAGTTCCAGAATGAAATTTAGGATACCTATTTCAGTTTGCAAGAACTCAAAAATACCTGAATGTAAAAGGCCTTCTTACAAGGAAGAAAACCAAAGTTGAACAGTTTAAAAAAAAAACTGAAACATTTTCTGGTCCTCTGTAAATCCTACACTTGTAGGACAAAATAAACGGTCTGTGAAACACAAGTAATATGAAGCAGCTAATTAGAAGTAAAACTAGGTGAAAAATACAGTTAATAAATAGTTTTGTATCTATGAGATTATTCCAACTGAATTTTATTTTAAGAACGTCAATTTAGCTAGCACTGTGATTCCATAAACCAGTGTGCTAGGGTGTAAGCTTGAACTGTGCAAGAAGTCAAATATCAATCCGTATTATAATCAGGGGATTCAAGTGATAGATTGCTTCTGGATCTGAGGTTTTTCAGTCAAGAATATTTTGCAGAAGATGAGAATGAGTACTTTGGGAGAGAAATCCAATAGAGATAATAATTTATATGTATTTAATGGGATCTGTGTGCATTCCATGACTACTGCTCCATCAAGACTAGCCTTTGTAACAGAACAGCTCACTGTACTGAAAAACGTCTCAGCTGCTGTGGAATGATATGAACTTCCACACCCAGAATTGCCAGGTAAGCTGGCAGTGAAATGCCTTCAGTGAAAGTTGAAGGTATTGGGAGACTCCAAATGTAATATAATGCCACCTTGGAACTAGAAGTTCAACAGCAATTGGTAGCCAAGGACCCCGTTGTTTATATTACCAACTAGTGCCAAACAATCCTAATCCAGACAATGTATTTATGCGACAGTTCTATGCTGATGAATTACGCAATGTAGTTTCTGAATAACCAATCTGGGTATGACAGAAGTCTAACCAAGGACTGTCAAAGAGCTTACTGAACACTAATGTCAAGAAGAAAGAAGCTGAGAACCTAATGCATATAAACTCTCCACCTCTTTCCCCAGAGTCTGTGTAGGTGCACAAAGGAAGAACAGGTGAAAGAAACCTGATGGGAGCTCTCTCTGCACACCTACGGAAGTTCAAACACAATAACTGTTCAAACTGTAAAACTCTGGCTTCGTAGTAGCTTCACATTGGTAGCCACCACAAAGTATACTTAGATAAAGTAAGAGTATGCTCACAACCCCTGTGTGTGATCGATAAATTTAACTAGATATTTCAATGCATACTTTCTTTAAAGACTGCTAGTCCCCCAGGTATGCCTGCAGGAAGTACCTGTGCCCAAATTAACATGAATACGTGCATAGGAGTATCTAAGAAACTGAACCTGATGCATGCAGGGTCTCTGAAAACATGCCTTGCATCTGTGGGAGTTTTGGGATCAGCGTGCTAGAACAGAACATCCACTTCAGTGTCCTGGATCCCACCCTTACGCAATTCCAGACAATTCAGATACAAAAATTTAAAACCTAATGCAGTGATTTGTCAGATTAGGATGAGTGGAAGACATTTCCAGTCTCACCACAATCTTTTCTGCTTTTTCAGGACCATATCTATATCTACATACTGTATGTTATCTATATCTGGGCTCTAGTGAAAGTATATTCAGAAAAGCTAGGACATCCTTCCATGAATTCTAAAATATACAGAACTGTTTGAAATCTGTGTGATGTCTACAGGCATCTAACTTATCCTCATGTGGGATAGGGAAGCTATGGGTTTCACATCGTGAATTTCTGCAGAGGTTTGTGGTCCAAGTAGTCTGTAGGATTCACTCCTTTGGTGGCAAGTCCCTGAAATGTTCCACAGTACTTATTTCCTCCCTCTTGTGCATTTGCAAAGCTAAAGTTTGGCCAAGGACTAGGATTAACCTGGTCCCAGATTTATGCTTTTGGTTCAAATGTATGCACATTTTCAAACAGAACTGTGGTTAATTCACTGCCAAAACAAGAACAGCAACAGTAAAATGTTGAGTAAAATCATTTGTGGCACTACTGGAGAGGTATCTATAGTTCTAACCTCCTTTTGGCTTTCACAGTAAGCAAAATTAATAATCATGATGCAAGATTTGGCTGGGCTCTGCCTCCAATTTTAATATAGCAAAGTGGCAACATTTGCCCATATGGAGCATAAGAGAAGCGAGTAGATAAAACATTGTTAACACTTCTTGCTCTTTCTGCATCTCTGCTTCTAATCCAAAAGACATCATTTCTCCATTCCTGAATCATGACAAAAGCTTAAGTAGGCAGAGAAGAGAAATGCACTAAAAAGTGTTGCCAAGTATCAACCCAACTAAAGGTTTAGCATGTTTCTCCTAATTTTTACTTTTCTGTAACCTATCTGCAATATCTTCATGTAATTGCAGCCCATGATACTTTGAAGTTGCTGCGAAATGGCACCTCAGTATCTTCAATGTCTCGAATTCAAATGCATTCAAAAAAAAAATGAAATAACATTCATAATACATTTAAAATGGGTCCAGGTAATTTGTAACTTGTCTCACAAGTTTCAAGCAGTATCATCTTGGTTTCCTGGGGGTCTCACTGACTCGGCCCCTTCAGTGGCTCCCGTATCAGTTTTCTTAAAGCAGTGATGCCATACTGTTATGCATGCAATTCAAATTAACCTTAACATCATGAGCTACGTAGTGTCTAAAACACAGCCTTCAATGCCTCAGTCACCTTGCAAAAGCACAGTGCAATCTCCTCCTTTCTCCCACTGGTAGAAGTTTGCAACAATTTCTAGCAGGTGCTGAAAAATCTTCATAGCCAACTAGCTTGGCTGGCCAGCACTGAGGAAACAGGCTATTCTTTACACCTCCTGCTCACTTCTTGCTTCTGTAAGTGACATCTCTAAACCAGTCCTTTACTTATAAAAATTCTGTAAACTACATTTAGCAGTGGCAAGGAAAGGAAAGGTTACTTTTTTCACACTGGCCTAAATATACTAATGCTAGTCACAACCTAGCCACGGAAGAACAAATTACAGTAACAGATGTCCATATATCACTAAGGTGACTTCCCTCCCTATTTTTATTTTTTTTTTATATCAAAAATGGTGAGTCTGAAAAGTCAAAACAAAATTTAAAAAAAAACCCTGCAGCATCTGTCTCAGCAGAGTTCAAGCTGGCTGACAGTTCCTTACACTGAGAAGCTGAGAATGATTCTATAATTAAAATTTCATGAACAAGACAAAAATCTATGTTGTTTGGGAGAACCGTTATGAAAGTATACAGAGAAAAAACGACTATGATAATTTTAGTTTCATCCCTGGCCCTGAGTTTTATGATTAAACGTAAGGATCCTGAACAAAATTGTTAGCAACACCTCATAACTTAATTAATTATGAGCGTCATCTCTGTTCGGCACGGAAGCAGGTCTCAACCATTCCAAGTGAATGTGCAGCTATTGGCACAACACCACTTTAAGTTCTTGTTTGTTTGATGATTGAGGATTAATTCTTCCTGTCCTTATCACAGAATTTAAACTTGACCCAATTAATTTTGAGCCTAGAAGAAATAAGCAGGAAAAAGGGAATAATACTCCTCAAGACAAAGGAAAAAGGCAGTAATGGCACAGTCAGAGGCATCTTACTGGCACCTGTGTTACTTTTCTTTCTTTCTTTTTTTTTTTGAATAACATGCACTGCCTTTCTTTTCTTTTTTTCTTTTTTTTACTGAATTTCAGTCAAGTCCATGGGAGACAACACCATCCGTCTTATTTCATCTTTTAACAAGGACTTGATGAGGTGACACAGGACTGATTCTTAAAAACACATTACCTGTTATGTGAGGCATTGTGTGACAGGGAGAACTATCTTCGTGACAGGCACCTGACAGCAGATTTGTTGATTTCATGGTCACTTCATTTAAAGTAACAACAGGGTGAAATATGCCATCTGATAATCTGTTTGAATGTTGACTGTGAAAAGCACTTAACATTTCTGCCAGCTACGACAACTACTACAGAATCTGTTCTTCAATATGTGCAGTTTTACCAGCCTCTTTAATAATTATAAGTCAGAAACTCTTATCTTAGATTAAAGAGGAAGAAAACAAGAACTTTAAAAAAGTCACCTTAGAAGTCTGACATTGCATTCTGAAAATAAAAAAGATTCAAAATAAGGAGCAAAGGTAGGGCATGTCACACTGTCACTATTGTCTGCAAGACCACTGGCTGTTCACTGTTTGAGGACAACTGCTGCACCTGCATTGCATTGGTGAGTTTAGCATAGATATGCAGCCTTTCTCTGCCAGTTTTCTTTCATATAGAAGTTTAATCCAGATACTTAAGACTATATGACTCTACTTAATTTTCACTAATAGGTAGCAAAAGTGGTAACAAAGGGATGACTCGTTTCAGGAAGGGATTACACTGAATGCTGTTCTTACAACTCAGGATGAAATTTTATATACATGCAGAAACCTATGAATCGGCATGACAGGAATTCCAAAAATTAAAGTATTAGAGCTTCATTAGTTCCTTAGATGCAGAGCTTGTAACACACGAAATCAGAACACTACAAAAACTGTTACCCACTTTCTGGTGGCTGAATGGGTGAAACTCTTGTTTGTTCTCAAACAAGTTTGGGATAGGCACAGAGATCTCTAGGTTAATGTGGCAGCAGTGAAGGTTAGGTCAAAATCTGTCCTTAAACAGAGTCATAATCATATAAAAATGCATGGCATGCACAAATTACAAACCCTTAATTCAAGTAGATCTAAATGAGACAAATTCTAACAAATCAGTGCCGTACCTCTATGATAATTAACACATACTCACACACTGAACTATCTTGCTGATTTATGCTAACCTCCGTGAAACCTGATGAAGAAATACCTTGAATCGATATGATTTAAGCATTTTAAAACCACATTAAATACAAACCAGAAGCAGGCTGGTTAAAATTTACACTTTCTCTGAAAGATTTTTGACACATTCAGTGCTTGTGAAAGCTGAGGGGATGACGGCCCTAGTCAAATACAGTTGAGTGAGCAGACTGCAAGCATCCCACATTCCACCTCCAGTGCAGTTCAACCGTGACGTGGAGGGACCTGCCTTCTCTTTTACTTCCATCCCCACACACACTTTTATTTACTGTCTTGCAAATATTTTATTAATTAATTCCTGTTGCTTGTTTTTTTTTTTAAAGTACTCAATATTTTGCTACACAGTTTAACTTAAATTCACCTAGTCTTTCTATTTAGAAATAAAAATTCTGACAAGTTGACAGATTGTCTAAGACTATAGCAAGCATCTTATTCCTAATCTATGAAGATGTTGTAAGAATCATTTTATGTGGATTTGTTTATCTTTAGATCTTCTTTACTCAGGATATAACCTCAGGGGCTCAGGTTCCCATCTCCTGGGATCACATCAATGGCAGCAGAAGCATGTATTTGAAAACTTCAGTGTGGATTACGAATATTGTTTTTATAATAAGAACATTCAGCATGTTCCTTTATGGCATGGCAGACTCCACTATTTCCTGCTAAACTTCAGCTACATTAGAAATAAGAATCTACAGTAATTTTGTTAAAATAGCTACTGTCAACTTGAAATCTAGTCAACTGAAAACAAAACAAAAAGCAAAACAAAAACAAACAAAAAAAGCACTGTCAGGTGCTATATCAACCCCTGAGCCCCACTAGCCAATTTCTGTGGTTCTGAAACCATATGCTTCTATTTTAAGAATGGCTTCTCCCTTTCCTGTGCCTGTGCAAAAGCCTCACAGAAACAAACAAAAAGGTAGGCACAGTGAAAGCTATCTGAGCAGAAATAGCTTTCAAAGGTGCCTAGGAGAGAAGTAAAGAAACCAGGGGGAAAATTATTTCTTAATCTATTTCACTTGCAGTACTCTGTGGAATTACCTACAACTCCATGGGTAAAACATTTACAGGGAGAAATCTGGTTCAGAGGTCTACTGTGCCCCTTTAAATGGACATCAGCTTTGAAACGTGGAAAAAAAAAACCCTGTTGCCCTGATCTTGGGGTACGCCGTGGCTGCTCTGAGTTGCATCAGGCACGCGTTCTGGGCATGAAGCCAGCCTAAGTGGCCAAGTGAGGTCACACACGTGCAGGGGGCTCTTCTGATGGCACAGAGCCAGTGCTACTGCTCCTGCGATATTGCCCCCTTCCTCAGTCTCCTTTGAGGAAACACGGACGGGTCTGTCCTGAACCTCCCCATATCCACCCTTAATGCAGTGCTCTGGGCAGTTTCAAGAGCCACCGCAGTATTACTGTGCATGTACAAATACATGTCCCACCCCGAGAAGCATGCTGTTCCTCAGCTGCTCTGGAAAGCCTAGACTAAATTAACTTGACTGACCAAATTGGAATTACAGTCCTTGTCGAACTCAGTGGGAAAATATGCAAACTATGTTTACAGCCTTGTTAAGCATAAAGTCATTAAAAGTCATATACCCAATAGGCTTCACAACAATGACAAGGAAAAGCAGCCACCTCTATGAAACACTGCTAGCTATACGCATTACATTCCCTGGTGTTAAACTCTGTGTATGAAGTCTTCTTCTATCAGGAGGAACAACATTTGGCTTTATATTACCAAGCTGTAGAATTCATCACTTTCATCTTTCTGCCATCTGCAGGATATTGAAAATGAAATGAAAACAGAAAAGGATTTTTAACATGAGGGGAACACCTGATGTATGAAGTTATTCAAGTACCAGGAATGTGTGGTATTGCACATTCTCACTGTCACAGCCTTTGTTGAAAAGGATTTCCCTGACCTTTTCCTCTAACCAGCAAACAAATAAGCCCTCTCTCTCAGCAGGAGAGCCACTGCTCCATTAGATCATTAAGCGGTTCTATTCAGACTATCCCCGTCTCCTGTCCTTGGCCCTGAAGAAAGAGCTGGCACCAGTCCAATCAGTCAGATAGAAGGAAGGCAAATGTGCTCTCGTACGGTACAGCTTGAAATGTCACAGCAGGATGAAAGTCGTGGAACAGACAGCAGTGAGGAAAAGATGTGGTGCTACATGAGGGGTAGTGTTCCAACAAGGAAAGGCTGGTGTTTCAGTCTGCCAAACAACGTAATGACTCATCCAGGCAGAAAAATATTACCACCATGGGAATATTTGGAACGTCTCAGTCTGAGAGTAATTAGGGACTAAACTACACCAGCATGCTTCAGTGATGAAATGAGAAAATAAGCAATACCTCTGTCAAGCTCTGATTGGCGAGTATTAAATGAATACGGGCTTCTATCATATCTGACCACAAACTAGGAACTTGCAGCAGATTGTCAGAACGGAAAAATATTTCCACTTTCTCATAAAATACGACAGCACAAAAAAACCTGGTGAAGTGAAAAATGTTACAGTTGGCAGTAAGAGTTTTAAGGAAAATCATTACCGTGATTATATAATTTAATCCTTGTAACAGGCATTTGCACATAGTGTTTTCAACCTCTAATTACTCTGTCTGCAATGGAATAAAAAAGGGTAAGAAGAGGATGGGCAAAAGCAGCAAATGCTGACAGTTTCATTTTATTAATAACTACTGTATACAAATCACTAAATGAAAAGCACAAATGTTTAATGGATATAGGTAATAGAATTATTGTGCTACTTATCGGTTGTAAAAATGTAAATACTTTGGCAAGAAGGACAAATGTTAATTTTTATTCTTTTGTATTTCCAACTTGTGCACAATTTGTATTCATTAAGCAATGCAAAAGGCCTTTTTTTCTTTGTAATTGTAAAGTGACATTATAATTAAATTGCATAACCTCAGCAGCATCTGCAATTTAAAGGATCGCTTACAAGCTGGCTGGACAAAGTGCACCACATTAAACCACAAAACTGAGTTACACATCAATAACCCTTCATTCCAGTGGCTGGGTCAGAACCTCAGCAACATGAAGAAAAAATAGATTATTCAGAGTAAAAAGGTTTAGAAGGTCAGAAGCAAAACCACTTACAAGATCAAAATTCCCAGGATTCTTTAAGACTGCATACACTGAAACCTGCAGTGACACCTGTTTGACTTCTTTCAGCAGGACAGACACTTGTAGTTCAGCTGAACTAAATGCAGCTCCCCAAATTAAAAGGAAGGGCAAACACAAATTACCTCTCTGCACAATATGAACAACCCCTATTAGACTGGCTTAATAAACTCTAATAGATGTATAGCTTAATACAATATTCAGCTATTGACATAAACATAAATATAAATTTCAAAGAAAATAACCTACTTTAGTAAAACTACCTGTGCAATAAAAATTAATGAACTCCAAATGATTCTGCACATCTCCACCAAATTGCATTTTCAGGCTCACATCTTCAGGACATGCTGGGTGGTTTGATGCATTCCCACAATTCATCTTCCTGCTAAGCCAATTTTAATTTAAATGCAATTAAAGGCTCAAAATGAACATTATGTATTAGATAAAGCCCTGAATCTGCAGACTATCATAAATATGATTTTCAGAAAAATTAATTACAAGCCATTAGGGTACAAGTCATCTTACTGCAAATGTTGAGTTAAACTGCAGAATCAGTTTGTTCCTTCCATTAAATGTTAAATACTGATTTTAAGCTTTGCTCCAAGTTAATAGCAGTAGGTCAGCATAAAGGAAAAAATGTTTCTGAAATAATCCTCAGAGATTCTGAAGGCTTGTGAATCCACATTAATTGGAAAAAAAAGTATTCTTTCTAAATGCTTTGGAACAATGAGCTTTTGATCCACTTCTGGTCAACTTAAAATAACAGTAAAAGCTCTGAACGTTCTCCTTGTGCTCTGAGTATAACACAGATTTGTACAGAAGTTATAGCTGAAGCATAGTTGCTTCAAATCAAAGTCATTATATATGGTGTGGTGTTTTTAACTGGTAGTTGGAAGACACCCACAAACTGCACCAGAGATAACTCCATAATGCACACTGTAGACCTGATATAGGAAACTTTAAAGAACTTAATTAAGAGCTACTTTTGTTGTCAGATTGATGTGAGGCGGAATCTGAGGATTCAGTACAATCCCAGTATTCTAGGAGCAGTTGTAGAAAACACTATGATTTCTTACTTAGAGCTATACTGAAGTTACAACTTCAGCTTTTTAGATGTTCCTGAAAAAAGACTCAGAAATGTGGCTGTAACTCTTAGAACCATGATGCAGAATTTATGCAGTCTATCTTGTTCTGTATACCTGTAGATATATAGAACACATCAGAATTTTCAAAACTAGATAAAAGAGCAATTGTATATTGTATATCATCTATTGCCAAGAGTACATTTAGCATTGTACGGAGACAAAGATGTGAGCATATTCAACAGAACTAAAAGCAGTTTTCCCAAATTCACAACTTCCGAATCTCATTGCAAGCCGTGTTCTTTAACTCCATCCCACAGCTACTAAATACTTCCCGCCAATATTACCCACAACGGATTCAAAAGAAAACTCTGCTTAATTCCTGTCTCCCAGACTGACATATTTTATACACAATATGTCAAAACTATGCATTTTTCATTAACTTCTGTTCTATCATTAAACAGAAAAGCAACGACATGGTTGGTGAAATTCAGCCATTAATCTCATAATAATTGCTTATAAATGTTCATGCTACACTGAAGAGCTGAATGCATTGCATGCAGTTGAGGGGGGTCAAGGTAACTTTAAAAAATAAATCTTTATTAAATCACAGGTTTCTTTTCTGACATTATTCAATTTAGGCACGAATGCTGAAACTCGCACCTTCATCTTCTGCACACTTGAATCAACTTAATTTTATCTGCTTGAATATCAAACATTTCAATATCTACCTCTATATCCAGGCCCTCCTCCAGCTGCTAACTACTCCAACCCTCCAGGGGACTGCATGTGTTTGCTTCAATCTATTTATTGTCTTTTGCTTGTCTACCTCTATCCCTAGACACTAATGTACTCACTTCTGGATATTAGTAGATAACCTCTGTGCAGTGGGAGTTTAATGAAATATCTGGTCATCAAGCTAGATGATTTTTTTCTTTTTTTTGCAATTGAACTTTGTAATTTAAGGGCATTAGTATCAGATTCTCTAATTTCTAGGAAAGTGGAAAGCTGTTACATTCTGCAGATATTATTATAACGGTTATACTTTGAAGACAGGAAACTTCTATGAAATAAAACTTCTGAATGCCTTGGCAACTTCAAAAATCAGAGCAAGGATTAAGTCCAACGAACACAATGAACTGTTTCCCTAATGAGCTTGTTGCATAGCTCTACTTTTCATTGGCATACAGTTTTTCTACAACTGATGATGTATGATACGTTTACAGAAACCTAAAAGGATTGTTTTCATCATGTGGGTTTTGACAGCAACATACAAGAACAGACACACTGAAAAATGACACATACCTACAGCTGGAAAGAGCATAAAAGCTCTTACTCAAAGCCACCATAGCATGGCATTGCTCTAAGGGGCAAAGAAATAACCCAGAAACATTATTCATGAAGATAAAGTTGATCTGCATGTAGTACCTCAGTCCCTAGAATTCTTATAACTGAGAAAACTCTCGGTGTAATTTCTGATGGGATCTCTCGCAATTTTCATATTTTTATGCACATTGTTCTGAATCCCTAACTAGTATTTAGAGTTTTATTCCTGAATCTTTTATCACACACAACTTGAAAAATGAGAGATGCAGGAGGCGGACAGGGGTCCACTAACATCATTGGGAGTTTTCCCATTGACTTCAGTGTATTGGGTGTCAACATGTTGCTAAACCCTCTCTGAGAATAAGTAGTCTGAATACATCATCTAAAATATGGAATAGATCAACACCACGCATCCCTCTTTAACCTTTCAATTATCTAGTATATTCCTGCATGCTAAAAAATACTAGGTTAAAAATTAAAAGGTTTAGAAGGTCACAAGCAAAACCACTTACAAGATCAAAATTCCCAGGGTCCTTTAATACTGCATGTTGAAAACTGCAGTGACATCTGTTTGACTTCCTTCAGCAGAACAGACACTTGTAGTTGGGAACTAACTGAAATCCCCAAGTTAAAAGGAAGGGCAAACACAAATTACCTTTCTGCACAACATAAACAACTTCCACTAGGCTAGGTTAATAAACTCTAATGGCACCCTGTCTGGGGACAAGGGCTAGTCCTTTTCAATGCAAGACTAGAAACTCAAAGTCTAGAACTGTGGTGTCTATCACTGATGACAGAATACGCTGTGAGGCAAGTACGAGGGGAAAAGAAACACGAGGAGATTACTGCATTCACCAGTGAGATGCCTCTAACTCTGCAAGATGAATGCATAGCAACGCTATGGAGGAAGTAAGAGTACACTCCAAATCTAGTACAGTGAATAAAACAGAGATACAATGAGCTGTTGTCCAGATTCCCAAACACAATCCTCTTTCACTCTCTCAAGCTTACTGCTGTTTGCCATCAGATTTTTGTTTTCCAAATAACTCAGCAACTAAACAGGTGGAAAAAGTCAAACTCTGCCAAGCTTGGCTGCCCAGGAAGCTGTAGAAACCATGAGGTTCCCATTCAGAACAAGGTCTTTGTGACAGCATGAGCTCACTCTGAATAGCTGTGTGTTCAGCAATGTGCATGTTAATGAATGCATTGTTCATTGTTATCACAGAATGATATTCAGTGTTTCATGCAAATGTTAATAAAGGTGTGTTTTTTTTTTTTACTTTTTTTTTCACTGCAAATTTAAAACACAAGTTACTTCTATATTTGCCTCATCCTTGTCACTACTTCTTACTAGCTCTTAGAAAAGTGGTCCAAGGCCAATTCTCTGCCAATTCCCAAATCCCAATTTTATTTGTTGTTTTCAGTATATTAATCAATTTCCTCTTCCATTGTACCCTGAATCCAAAACTGTATTGGGTTTATGTGGCAAGGGTTTGGTAGCAGGGTGGCTACAGGGGTGGCCTCTGTGAGCAGAGCCCAGAAGCTACCCCAAGTCAGGTAAGAGCCAGTTCCAGATGGCTCCAAAAGGGACCCACCACTGGCCAGAGCCCAGCCAAGTTAGCAATGCTGCTTGTGCCTCTGGGAGAGCAGACTGAAGAAAGGAAAAAACTGCTGCGCAACAGCAGCTGGGAGAGAGGAGTGAGAAACAGCCCTGCAGACACCAAGGTCAGTGCAGAAGGAGGGCAGGAGGGGCTCCAGGCGCCACAGCAGAAGTTCCCCTGCGGCCCGTGGAGAGGCCCATGGTGGAGCAGGCCGTCCCCCTGCAGCCCATGGGGACCCCACGGAGCAGATCTCCACGCTGCAGCCATGGAGGAGCCCACANACCGCTCTCTCCCTCCCCCTCCTCAAAGGAAAACGGGGAGAAAATATGACGAAAAGGGCTCAAGGGTTGATATAAGGAAAGGAAGATCACCCACCAATTACCATCACGGGAAAACAGACTCAGCATAGGGAGATTAATATAATTTATTACCTAATTACTAGCAGACTAGAACAGTGAGAAACTACAAGCAAACTAAAAATCCCGTGGGAGGGACCCCACGCTGGAGCCATGGCAGAGAGTGACTGTAAAGGAGCGGCAGAGATGCAGCGTTAGGGAATGACCGCAGCCTGCATTCCCCGTTCCCCTGCACCACTCGGAGGGAGGAGGTAGAAGAGGGTAGATGGGGAGGGGAAGGTGTTTTTACTTTGCTGTTTAGTTTCTCATTGTTCTAGTCTGGAGCGATAGGCAGCAAATTATATTAATCTCCCTATGTTGAGTCTGTTTTGCCCATGACAATAATTGGTGAGTGATCTCCCTGTCCTTATCTCAACCCTTGAACCGTTTCATATTTTCTCCCCCTATTCCTTTGAGGAGGGGGAGTGAGAGAGCAGCTATGGTGGAGTTCAGTTGCCCAGCAGGGTAAAACCACCACAAAAACTCAACCCTTTTGATCCCCAGGCCTCTGTCAAATTTCAGCCCCACATTGCAGTTTAATCTAGCTTCAGACCCATCCCACTTTTCAGCAGTTCTCACCTACAAATAAAAATTATCTTCCTTCCCCCCTGAACTTCATCATTCTTACCTTTCTTTGAAAGGCTGACAAACATCATCTTGGATGTACTAATGAACTTACTTATAAATAAACACTACATGCACACACACTCAAAATCAATGTAGCTTTCTAAATGGTCAAAATGTTTTCCAAAAATGACCTACTTTTCATGAAATCTGTAGTTCTGAGATTAGACATGGAACTGAATTTGCCTAAACCTACTAAAAAGGAGCTAATCTCTAAATCAGTGAGAAATTTCTCACCGAATAATGGTATTTTGAACTTTGCCTAACATTAGAGCAAACTATACATACACACACTGAATGTTTAACCAAAATATTCCAGGGGCAGATTTGCCAGATCGGGTTTGAAATAGTTGTAGCTTTACTGGTTATTGAGGACTAGCATTAGTTACAATTGTTTCTTAAAGTTTCTTACTGTACAAAAGTATATATTTCAGGCTCACTAAAATAACACAAATTTTGAAAAAGCTAAAAGATGTATAGTATTTCTTTTTATGTTTAGGTATACTAATATGCATGTTTTTCTGTGGGGATGATGTTCTTTTTTTAAACTTTATGCAAGTATTTGATTTTTGCCTTTTGTCTTTTGCGAGCATCTATAAGAAATTATTTCAATAGGTTCATAAAACTAAATAAAAACATAATAATTTTATCCCAAAGCATTGGAAGTAAACATAAAAAGTCTCAAATCATAAAAATAACGAGCAAAGAATATGTCCTGTTAACCATCCTGTAAGTGTAAGCTGGGGTCCACAAGGACACCCACTGCTCAGTTCATACATCTGCCTAAAAACTTTTAGAGCTAAGACGTTTCTGTACACCTTCTGAGCAATGGCCTGAAGCCATTCATCTGTGTCAGGGCTATTCTGGGATGTTTTACAGGACGATTTTCCTTTCAGCAGGGGTCTGTTAGTATCATTCCCACACACATATGAGTTGGCCTACTCAGAAGATAGCTTAAAAACAGTATTTCATAATTGGACACTGAACTAACAAACGGAAAAAGATTAAGCAATCTTTTTCTACTGGCCTCTCTTTTGTTGCTAGGATTCCAGGTGGCTTCTGTTTAGCAAACAGGTTAAGTAATATGATTAATTTTGACTATTTTTTTTCGTATTTCTAAACCAGAAAGTTTCCATTTGACATTAAAAATAGATCTTTCTGGTTTTAAAATGTATGCTTACACCTCCTAAACCTATGTAAGTGTTGGTGTTACTGAGCTAGCCTACTTGAGCTAGCCTACTTCCTTTTAAGCACAGTGTAACTCAGTAACTTTTTGGGACTGTTAAGGGAAAAGAATTTCCTTTCCAGGGATACTGATACTCTGGTAGAGAACCACTATTTCCCTTCTCCAACACTATAAATATCGCATGGACTGTTCAGAGGAATACCCAGGAAGATTTTTCTCTAAGAGAAAATAGTCTCCAGTAAAAATTATTATTCAAGAAAGATAATTCCATATGGGAACATATGGGAACAGAAACTACAGTGCATTGCTGATGTTAGTACTATATGGAAAATAGCAATTAAGGAAGAAAATATTGGAAAAGTAAAATTAACAAAATCATGTAGCTTCTAATACTATACATTAAAGATGTCCTCTTTCCACAGTGGCTAACGTGACTGAAATGATTTATTCAGTCTTTACCTCACTCGTCCTAGGGCTACCACAGGCACTAGGAATGCTATTAAAATCTTCAGGATGAGAATTCATGTGAAATACAGTTTTAAAAGAAAGTCCTAATACACATCCAACATGAGGAATGAAAACTACAATGTTCCCATAAAAGTAGATGTACTGGAACAGTATAGCATACGACATGATACTGGCCTCACATACAATGATGAAAATTCAGATTCTCCCCAGGAAAATCAAGATTGTTACACGCATGCATTAGTGTATAAGTGCAAATGAGGTGTGAATCAGGACAGTTGAAGATGACACCTGTACTTAGACACTTGACACTCTTCGTTTATAGACAGAATCACAGGAGCCATCAAGGTTGGAAGGGACCTCTGGAGGTCATCTAGTCCAATCTCCTACTCCAAGCAGGGTCAAAATACAATTCAGATCAAGTTGACTGGTCATAAATTTCTCATCAAATTCTACATGCCACTCAGTCATAATAGTTTGACATAATACCTTGAAGTAAGCAAGCAAACAAAGCTTTTTGAGACAAAGAAAATTACCTAATTCTTCTTAGATTACCCCTGATGTGCCCAGATAGTTAAAAGATTTCTGTATTGTGGGCAATTTCCAGGTTGAATAGAAAGGTAAAAGAAGAGTTGTTCTATTGTTTCAAAACAAAATAACCTTTTCAGCACTCACAATAAGTTTCTCCTCCAAGTCTTTTATCTCTTCTTTCATATTCTGAAGTTTTAATTTCTCTCTCTGTGATTGGTTAACCTGTCCACCTGAGCACTTACATGACCCAACAGTAATAGTAGCCGAGTACCTCAATTGCAGATGAATTTATTCTCATAATTTTATTGAGCAATACAGAAATATTATTATCCGCATTTAGTGACAGAGAACAAGACAAGGACAGATTAACAGATTTGTCCAAAGTCATTCGAAAGCTAGGAACGAAGTTATGCCTTTTCAGTGCCAGTCTAAGGCTTACACTCTTAAGCTACTTCTCTTCTTTCTAAAACAATTCTGTTCTCCATTTTTTCTTTATATTCATCTCAACAGCATCTTTATCTTCCTTTCCATCTGAAGTATAATATGCCCTTTTTCTAGCTTCCTGACATCTTTCCTTGCCCATTTGTACAAGATCATCCTTTGTTGCCTTTGTTATTGTTTCACTTCCAGTCACCAAGAACCCAATCTCCTTTTCCCTGTTTCTCTAACACAAATTTCCTCAATCTCTAAGGTTCCATTCTGTCTCCACATCCCACACAAAACACTGAATTGCCTTCTGATTATCACATTCTTGGGATATAGCCTCAAAGGCTACATCATGTATCCTGTCACATTAGTTTGTAATTCACACTAGCATGCAAACTGTCTCCACAGTGGTTCACACTGCAGTCGTAGTTTGAAAAGCCACCACTGCTTTAGTCCAGTAAACCTGGACCAAACTGGAAACAGGCTTATATTTGAGCTCTGCCCTTACAGACACGGTGACTACAACTGGCATAAACCACTTGGCTCTGTGAACTCAAGACAGCTCAAGTACACCTGTTAAAAGCTGTACAGAAACAGCCAAGAGAGTCCATGGTTTTAGCAGCTTGACTCACTGGGTACTTGGCTTTCTATCACAGCCTCTGCTCGGTTGAACTTTGAGCTGATAGATCTTACACCTTTATTTTCAGATGGCTATGTAGAAGACTTTTAGGGAAACACTAGCTACCTTTGAGGACTACCACTCCTGACTACTCATTCTTAATAGGGTGTCACACACTATAAGGTGTTACACATCTTGGCAACTTTCAGCAACATTAGTCAGAAGGAGGCGTCATGTCCTAAAGATCAGGCATGTCAAAGCCTACTGATGGGTTCCAGACAATTTTGGAATTTTTGCTGGAATAATCAACATGGAAAATGTCATATTAATAACAATTCACTTCCATAGCCCTTGCTTGTGAGCCCCCCTGAATATTCCCCAATCAGAGCAACATAAATGTTGAATCATTAAGAGGAAAAAATTACCCTGGGAAAATGCAAGCAGCAGGTAACACCCATTTCTGATAATTTACTACACTGCACACAGACACCTCAAGGTCCTGCTTGCCTGCCGCAATGAATTCAGGTCAGGCTCTAGAGAGAAACACAATACTGTTGAGAGAACACAGAAATGAGTCCTGGTAAAAGCAAACAAATGAAAACAATGCTAATGTGGTAAGCAAAACGCTTCATAGGACAACACAAAATCCATTTCCTTTCTCTGAAGTCTGTGTAGTCTTCTAGATTCTGTCCTGTAATTATACTCCGAAGAAATAAAAATTGTCAAAAGCATCTTGCTGCTTTTTCAACTGTCCAGAAGACTAATTTATATCCTATATTGTTGATTCAAAATTTAAAATCTTGTATACCTAGCATTATCCCAAATTACATTTCCAAAATATCTGACCAGATGTTCCTACTCAAAAAGCAGTCCCTGCCACCACCTCATGCTTCCTCAGGAGAGCCATTAGTTCTGCTTTCTTTCCAAAGTAGGGCTGGGTATAGAATCATAGAATCATTAAGGTTGGAAAAGACCTCTAAGATCATCAAGGCCAACTGTTAACCTAGCACTGCCCAGCCTTCCACTAAACCATGTCCCTAAGCACCACATCTACACATCTTTTAAATACCTCCAGGGATGGAGACTCAACCACTTCCCTGGGCAGCCTGTTCCAATGCTTCACAACCCTTTCAGTGAAGAAATCTTTCCTAATATCCAACCTAAATCTCCCTTGGTGCAACTTGAGGCCATTTCCTCTTGTCCCATATAGCTTGTTACTTGGTATCCTTAATCCTACTGAATTAATCTTTTCTGAAAGCAGGAATATATGGGTTTTCTCTAGAGCTCAGTGAGTGGTAGTAAGTCATATACCAGCGTGGCTTTTACACCTGGATCTAGTCAGGTTCTCAGCTGAGTGCAGGACACAAAGGCCACCAAGGTTTCAGAAGAAACTCAGAGCCTAAGCAAAAGGTTTCTGCCCTTGGACAGCTGGAATTATTTCTTTCCCCTGCTTTTTACTACACATCTTAAACATTCTCAGGTAGGCCGTCAGCGCTCATGCATGTGAACTCAATGGTTCCTAATGGTTCCTGAGTCAGCAGTGTGCCCTGGCAGCCAAAAGGGCCAACCATGTCCTGGGGTGTATCAAGCACAGCACTGCTAGCCAGTCGAGGGAAGTGATTGTCCTGCACTACTCCACGCTGGTGAGGCCTCACCTTGAGTACTGTGTGCGGTTTTGGGTGCCACAGTATAAGAAGGACATAAAACTATTAGAGAGTGTACAAAGGAGGGCTACAAAGATGGTGAAGGGTTTGGAGGGGAAGATGTGTGAGGAGCAGCTGAGGTCACTTGGCTTGTTCAGCCCAGAGCAGAGGAGACTGAGGGGAGGCCTCATGGTGGCCTGCAGCTTCCTCACGAGGGGAGCGGAGGGGCAGGCGCTGATCTCTGCTCTCTGGTGACAGTGACAGGACCCAAGGGAATGGCATGGAGCTGTGACAGGGGAGGGTCAGGCTGGGTGTTAGGAAAAGGTTTTTCACCAAGAGGGTGGTCGCGCACTGGAACAGGCTCCCCAGGGAAGTGGTCACGGCACCAAGCCTGCCAGAGTTCAAGAAGCACTTGGACAACGGTCTCAGACATATGCATTAATTTTTAGGTAGTCCTGTGTGGAGCCAGGAGTTGGATTTGATGATCCTTTTGGGTCCCTTCCAAATCAGGGTATTCTATGATTTTAATGGAATTAATATGTAAATCACAGCTAGTCAAATGAAGGTTTGCAGAAGGCCTTTAAACTATTTCTTGTGTATTACATTGCTATGAAAGCTCATTTTCATTTCGGTTTACTCAATCACAACATTCTTCATCTGAATTTCATAATAAAAACTTATTGTTTGCTGTTGCACTATAAAAAAATGTTAGAACGTTACTACTACTTCTACTACCCACTCCACTAAGCAATCTGACAAAGTACTGTCTGCTACATCTAAGCTGTTAAAATATCGATACAGCTGAACAAGACAAGTACTTATTCCTTAACAGTGCAGCTCTTCTTTCAAGTCTCTCTCTTTTGTTCCTGAAACTCTTACTACACATAATCAAGTGAAATCAATGGGATTTGATTTTAAGTGATACAAATATTGTTTACTGGCAGGTATTCTATTTAAAATAGAATCAAGCATAGCTAGAATAGTAAAAGTACTAGAACTATTATTCTTTTATATATAATAAGGGCATCAATCTAGGTTTCTTAAAACAGAAGGAATTATTCAGACTTTTATAATTAAGTTATTTTTATAGTTAAAGTCCAGTGCACATATAAAGATATAAATTTGCAGTGGCTGAAAATCAATGTAAGTCTTCCCACTGGGGAAGCTAAAGCCAACCCAGTAGATGACTTGGAGGGTAATAAAATAGTAGAGAAAGTAGTAAAAAGCAAGGGCTCTTGTGAAAAAAATCAAAATTCACTGCCTTTGAAAATCTTACCAAGCCAACTAGTTTGAAATATGTAAGTATCTTGGTGCCTGTAATAGGCTTACTCACATTTTAATCAAGCGCGTTCATCTTGGAAGGGTTGGATCCAAAAATAAAAGGGATGCTCCATAAAAACTTTATTTCTTGTTTGGATCTTAACTCGACTAAAAAAATACTTTGAATCCCTTTTCAAATTGCTGAGTACAGGATTCAGCTCTCGTTTCAGTACAACTAAGCACAGTAAGCATAGTACTCCTTTACAGTAAGACAAAAATAATGGAGTATTTCTAGTCTACAAAGAAAAGATAACCTGCTTGTTACAACTTCCTAGGCTAAACTGCTTTTTGAAAACCTGTCTCACCTACCAAACAGTATAGAGCACGGGCAAAAAGCAGCAGAGCATCTCCGAAGAGCTGTAACAGAAGATTTTAAACTACTTCTACTATTACCACCAGTTTTTGAGTTTTTTTTTTTTTTTTTTTTTTTTGACAGAAGTACTGGATGAATTTGAGTAGGAAAACCATTTTATTGGCTGACTACTCTGGCTAGGTAGGTTTCATGTTTCCCTTTGATGCTTATTTTTATCCAATACTTGGATACATTTTTAAACAAACATTTTCATTTAATGTTTCCTGATAGTAACTAATGCCTTATCTGCCACTGCCAATATTATTCATAACTTTGTTAGGTCTTTAAAGATGTCTAATAGAAGCTTCCTAACTTAAGATATCCTGATATTCTGAACACTTAGCTGTCATGATAGTTATCCTAGTTAGAGCATTATGAACACATAATCTGAATTTTTACACTATCCTTTAGCTTAAAAAAAAACTCATAATAATGAACAAATTGTAAGAAAAAGCCAGAAGAGAATACAATGTATGCAGTACAGGCATTCCTGCACACACCAATGGAAAAGTTTGTCATCTGCATGATGGCATTATAGAAGGGAGATACACTCTGGCTTCAGCCCTGGGTTTGCATAGTATCATACATTTAAATAATTAGGTTGGTAAAGCTGGTCAAACATTTTGCTATCTCTGATTCTGAGATATTTAGTAGAGATATTTAGTAGCGATAGATAGAGGCTGCAGGAAAGTCCAATAAAAACGCAGGAGCTCTTCTTGCCAAGTACAGTGGAAAGTCATTAGATACACCAAAGCAGTTCTGCTCTCTTGCCTGCACTGGAGTTCCTCTATTTCCTTTTATTGTTGTTTTATGTTATTTGCTTGTTTTAGGAAAAACTCTGATCATACAGACTACACAACACAACTTCACTGATCACAAAATATGAAAATCAGATCTTGTGTCTTCATAGAGCTAACAGGAGCACTTCCATGAAATCTATCTACTACCACTACATCTGCTAACATTCCTCTTCATGATGGACAGACACCCGCTGAATTACCGTGATATTTTCTCTTACATTGGTGTGGCTTCTTTTTAAGGCAACTCATGCATATAGTGACCTTGTCTGACTCCAATTCAGAATTTGAATATGAAAATAGTCAAGTGGCTGTGATCCTAAAAATACTTCAATGTTTTGATAGAGATCTGAAAAGACATTCTTTAAATTTTCTTCAGCCTAACAGCAAATGCTAAGAACCTTCATTTGCTAAAAGGTATCCTCAATCCTGCAGCACCATGCAGGTGGGTACCACTTTCTGCTGAGCCAGGGCTTTCAGTGCATGAGCATGGAGGATTGTTCCTCTGCACAGAGGGCTGGCTCAGACCTTAGGAGATTTCACCAAAACACAATCTATCAAACCTGTACATGCTTCCACGACTTTTCACATTGTCTTTTAACAGTTTCATTGTAGAATATAAAATAATATTAATAAAATTCTGTAGCAAACACAAGGGAGGTTGATTTAGCCATTCCAAGGCATGCAAAGACCAATGGTAATCTAAAACTCCGTAATTATGATGGCTGCTGTACTCCTGATTGAATTCTGTTATATCCTTCCCACAAATGTTCCTTTTAGTTGAGCTACTGCATAAGGAATACAGTGGGAAAGTCACCTGCGAGTTCAGAAGATAATACTTAAAAAAGAAAATACTGTAGATGTCTTTGGAACTAAAGAAAGACATTTTCTTGTTATAGAAAATGCCTATAAATGATCAGCTACCAGCATTCTCACAAAGAAAACAGTGGCTACCGTTCTATCAGTAGCACCTTCCAGCAGCTCTTCTATCTCTAAGGTTCACCTTTGGCCAGACTATATTTTAGGCTGACATCTTGTTCTCTGGAACGTCAATTTTTTTGTATAAAAAGTGATCTCCGGTGGTCATTATTGACAAGGATATTCTGAAAATATAAACTCATCATAACCAATGAGGTAGGAGTTCAGCTGGTTTGCAAACAGCCCATGTTTGGTCACTAGCATCTAGCTGCTGAGGGTAAAATACTGGGTTTCAAATATGTTGTATTTTATATCCTCTGTGCAATTGGCTACTGTATCTGAGACAACTTTGAAACTCTTAAAAAGAGTGAAGTATGCTGTGGGCTACTTACATTGAAATGCTAAGCTCTGGATATGTTAGGAAAAAATCAGAATACTGTAATACTTCTAGCATTTCCCCACACTATTCACATACATCCTCTATGGAAATTATCTTTGCCCTTTAGAGTCCACTTGTAATAATACCTGGGTTTCTTACTTTTTGTTCAGTTACTGGTCATTCTGCGCTCTCAGTTTCCAACATTGAAAGGTCAGAACCTCTCACAGCAAGGACTTGGTGGTTGAGATGGTTTTATTTTTCTCTATGCACATACTTCTGCACCAGTTTCAAGGAAATAAATTACTATTCATTTCATTTGCTGAGAGAGACATGAGAATAATGTTGTAAGTCTGCAAGTACAGTATGTGATGGGGTAAGCGCTGGCATAAAAGATATTATTGGCAGAAGTTTGGATAGATGCATTACACACAAATGGAAAAGCAGGCCATCTCACAAGTGAGATCTAATAAAACTCATACATCACAGCATTTTTTCTTGTATTCTTTATATGACACTTTTAACAGAAATACTATTTTTAAAATGTATTGGTTCGTAGAGAGCTTTAAAAGATTTTATAGGAACTGTATTGCATACTCTTTAAACTATAAAATCTCAGTTCAAATCCAACATGCAATCCTCAGAGGAAGAAAAAAAAAAAACCAAAAACAACATGAAAACATTTAAAGTTATCTGAAAGCTACCAGAGTAACATTTAATTCATAAAAACAGAATATCTTTGAAGTCCAGTGTTTCAAGACTTTCCGCAGCTACTCTGCATTCTTCCAGAAAACTGAGAATTTCCTTCACAGTTGTAACATAATTTATAGCAACTTCAGGCTTTGAGATACAATGCCTTTATCCTGGCAAATTGCATGCATTTCTGGCCCTCACCTAAGTAACTGATGGGAAGAATGGACTGTTTTCCTTTTAGGCAGAGCTCAGAACGTCTGAAAAAAAGCATAAATTCTGGATGCATGTTACAGGCAGGATATAAATGTGAAGTCACAGGTTCCTCATAGCTGCAATTAAGAACTTTATCACCAACACTTATTACAGCAGCAATTGTAAGGTTTGATGTATTGGCATCACGGTGTGCTGAAGGTAAAACTTGAGTGTTCTGAAGAGAAAACGATCAGTTAATCTTGATTTACAGAACTATTCTAGGTTTTGATATTATATTAGGTAAGTTGCCAAAATTTTTGAATATATGATTTAAGACTGCTTTAAGACATTTCTTATTTCTACATGTCTAAGATGGTTATTTTTCTTAGGGAAAAACCCTCTGATATAGAATCTGCTAGTTTAAAAGTGTGCTAATTTACTATAAGTTTTAAATATGTTCCCATCTGGTAGCCAAGGTAAGATACTATATTTGATCTCAAAATGGCTATATTTTTCCTATTTGCCTTTTAACTTATCCCCTGAAAAGTCAGATACAAATATTTTCATCTATCCTTTAACCATCAGACAGCTGTTTTCCACCTCACTCAAGAATGGTCAGACAGTCGTAAGAGTAAATACAATAAACATCTGAAAATCTCATACAGCAGTTAGAATCAATATCCAAATGTGCTGTTCCTACTGCGTCTGGGCCCAGGAAATGTGTACATCTATTTAGGCTTTTTGTGAGGAGAGGAACACAGCCAGAGAGTTTAGAATGTGAAGGGACCAGGAGGGATCTGTCTGCTTCTGTTGTATTTTGGAGGCAACTTGAGAAACCTGCCACAACACTATGGTGGGCTTTACTGTGTTTTATTGATTCTGCAGTCTCCATACTCCTACCCTAACTGTAGGATGGCTCCTGTACCTATGCACAAGGCATCTGAAACATGCTGGAACTTGCCTCAATCACAGAGGCCCAGGGGTGTAAAGTAGCTCACAGAATCAGAGCTGTAATTATTACAATTAATAACATAACCACAACAACTAATTAATTAATTAAAATATCAATTCTCCCTTAATGAGAGAGATAGGAATTGGAATTCATTATGGTCATAACACTAACATTAAACATTTTTAGTGCATGATTTCTTAAAACAGATGTGGTTCTGATCTAAAATAGACACCCAATATTTAATGTTGATCTGGTGTCTAAAAGCATTCCAATCATGCTTAAGAAATGTGTCATCTTTCTACTCCTTTGTATCTTCTTTTTCTACTCAATGACAAAATAATTGAAGTCGCTTGTGATTGATGCTCCATTCTTATTACAGTTATTTCTTGGCTGTGTAAATTCTTCCTGATCTGCCTTCTTATTCTTCCCTAGAGGTGTTCATGGCTTCTCTCTTCCTTTAATTTGATGAAAACACCTAACATATGGTTCCCACCAAAGCTTAAATATTTTCTAGTTTTTTAACTGTACTGATCGTGACAAAGAGGGAGCAGAGTGCCAGGGTACTTGCCAAGCTACATGTCATTTTATTCAAGCATTCATATGCACCTTTTTGAGAGTTAAAATAAATTCCTCATTGTAATTTTTAGAAGTGTAATTTTATCTCTCTACTCCCTCTTGCTTTTTGCTTTCCTGTTAAAACCTTGGTTGTGAATCAGAGCTTAATGACATGCAGGCTACTGGGACTGAAGAGTCACCGTTTGGTGAGCATAATACATACAGTAGGAACAGCAAAGGGTTTTGCCTTTCTCTTTGATGGTTATCACCTCTCACCAACATTTTCTTAACAGAAAAATAAAAAGTGGTGGCCTCCCAGCAATGGTGGGGAGCAGGGTGGGGAAGCCCAGGTCACAGTCTGCCCTAAATAACGAGTATATTTTCCCCATAGCGTTCAGAGGAAAGGTAATCTGCTGCCTAATAAACTCACCCAAGCCAAAAATATTCATGAAAACAGTCTTCTGAATGGCATAGTAAGTGTTATCTGTTTGGTTCACCATTTGCCAGAAAGCAATACTGCATTGCCAATACCACACTTATCAAGAAAAATACTTTAGATCTAGTTAACATGTGGATAATCTGTTCTCCACAATGGAAAATAACATTCCTTCTTTACTGATTTGTTAAGCCTCATTAATATCATGATATTTGATTGGACCAGCAACATGCCCTGAGCTCCTGCTAATCTAAGCCAGCTCTCTCTTTTGATGCTGGGAATAGTGGTACTGTTACCTTTTCAGTGATTTTTTTTTCAGTGGAATCCAGCTCTCCTCTTATTATGCCTTCTCAATGTTTAACATCCGTGACTCAGCTGCAGGAGGTTATGTGTGGTGACAAAGGCTTGAAACACTTCCCTAGCATGTATAACTAGTACCAGCACTGAATTGTTAGAAGTGCTTTACCGCCTTCAGTTCTACTACAAGGAGCTTCAGTACAGAAATAAAATACAACTCATTCAAAATTTCTTTACAAATCATGATCCTGAGAACTGACAACTCCCACCAATTCTCAACTGAGCAATAGCACTGCAGATTTCTGGTTTAACAGTCTGAATTTCTTCTGGATATTGTAACAGAATACAGATCCCCAGAAAAAAAAAATACATTCCCCATGCATATGCAGGCTACCTCCTCCATTTCTCTGCTTCAACAAATTCACTTCCTAGAGTTATTTTTGTCTTCATATGTTCAAAAACCCCAAACAGACAAATTCCAGTTGCTCTGTGCTCACTTCTACATTCTTGACACATTTCTGTCTCAAAGTTTGGGGCTCGGTGATTGTCATTTCTCCTACAGGAACAGATTGAAAGCTGGGGGAGGGATTCCTACTTCTTGCACGGAGCTTTTCCTACTCTTTCTGAATCCTTGCACATGACTCCATACCAGTTAACATTACCATGTCCGCAGTAACTTACAATGCAGGCTTTACTTAGAGCCATTGCTTATAGTTGCAAAGAAATGCTTAATTTTTCTCTTCTAATGATACAGTGTTGCAGTTTTGATTTACAGAAAGACTCCAAATTTTGTCTTGGTTTCTGAATGTTTTAGTTTAAAAACGTGCCTCTTTGCAACACATTCCTGTTTGCACTCAAATGCTCTTCCCACATTTTAAGAGTGATGTCATTGTTATTCCTATATCCCTTCTGAGAGGAGGCAAGTGATTTATAAATATTTTCCATTTCACTACACATTGCATAAATCAGTGGGCTGACCTGTACTCCAGCGCTTTGTCTGCGTAGCCTTGCTGTGGTTTGGGATCTGGCAGAGGGCTCCTTTCTCTCAGGTCACTTTTGGGGATTATCAGATGGAAAATCTTGAGGCAGGTTAACTCTGACATTTCTTTCCTACTCTCTTTTGCTATTTTAAAATAAGTCAGCTCCCAAAATTCTCATGTGGGCAGTAAAGACTCTTCTTGTAACTTTGAGGCAGGCATTTTATTGGAAGATGGAAACAGCTCTATCCTTTAAAGTACTCTCTCTGTGCCCTAACATTCAGTCCTTTCTGCATGGTCTTTAGCTGCCAATTTAAACCAATGCTTACTTCTTGTGATTGATGGTGAATGTAATGAGTCCAGAGCAAACACCCAATCTCCCTCCTACATGAGAAAAAACACAGCGGGACCTAAAGTTGGGAACTTTAGGGCACAAGCTTGGGCACTTGCGCAACAGCAATTCCCTTCTTGATTCATCTTCTTACATGTATATATTGGGAAGAGGAAATGATTCTCTCTCTTTTGGCTGATGGGCTTATGGGGGCAGGGGGAGACTGTTATACATAGCTTCCAAGGAGTTGGGTCTAGTGCTTCTTTTACTGCCACCAGGTATTGCCCCAGCATGGGGGGTCCACGGGGCTGGATGGGGCTCTCTCACTGCTTTCATGTCTCCACCAACTGCACATAAACTTCCAAGCTCTTTCTCTGTATTCAGAGGCAACACCTTCTTGCAAGACCACTCTGTTAAATTTCCTGGTTAACAACGACTGAACTTACCTATCATTTTCCCAAGCAGTCTGTTCCCTGGATAATGTTATTTAACAAATATGTTTATGCTTTCAACTGAAGTAAGCTTGAAATGCTACTACCTTTTCCCTCCAGATATAAGTTGTAAACTTCACCTTCAAAGTATTGTATCAGTGTAAGCCCTTTGTCTGATTTATTTAAATTAGTCCTATCTGCCATACAAAGTCATTGTCTTAGTTTCTCTGTGCTATGCTAAAGAATGATGGATTTTTAGATATTAACCTGAAGTGAATTCAGCTTCATGATGACTCTCTGCCAGCACGATCACTGTTTAGTCTTATGCAATCCCATGGACAGTGTACCCAGGCGTGATGATTAGTACTTACATAATCTCTTGCTTCTGCTTGTACCTCTTTTTTTTTTTTTTTTTTAAACTGGCATCCAATTGTTAATACTGCCTTTTCCAAAGACCATATTCTCAGTTTATTTTCCCAGCCTTCATAATCTTTATTACTTTCTGCATCAAGAACTAACCATATTTCATTTATAGATCTCTCAGATTCATTTAAAATCCTTCCTTCTCTAGCTTCTGCACCCACAACCTAAGATTTCTGATTGTTAAACATCCGTCTTACATAAACTTCCCTTTAAACTTTCCCTGGTTTACAAACGTACATGCCATCACCTGACAAAGACCACCTAACCTAGGTGATTCATTATACAATGCATTATATCATATAATGAGAGACAAATCTGCCTGGTGTTTCCAAACATGTTCCTTCCCCAGCACATGAAACATCTTGTGATCAGTTGCTGCAGGCAAATAAAGATCATCACAGAAGGATATGGTATAAACATTCTTGAGCAAGCTTTGCCCACACAGAGTTCTGTAACACCTATTTGGCCCAATTAATATTTTACTTCATGAGAAACCTCCTTCATTTTAATAGTATTACTTGTGCACTTTGATACATTTTAATAACAGTAAATGGATATATCTCACAGACAACCAAGTAGTATTTAATTATTTCTAAGGGTTTTGCCACAGGAAACTTTGAAAAGCAAAGTATTGTCAATAGACTTAACCTTGTCAGCGAAGTGCTTGCACATCTACCAAAAAATTGTAAAGGTCTGCAAACCATAATCTCCTAAGTAGAAAGACACTGGATTTTGAAGCCTTACATTTTCTGCCTACGCTTGTCACACCATATGAATAGCCAGACTGCACTTTTCTGTTCCCACGTGTATAAATTGGAATAGTGCTATATTTGTTTTGGTTTGCTTTTTGCTGTGAGCTTCCTCTAGTGTGAAGCAGGCAAGTGATGTAAACATAGCTTAAAGCAGAGCTGGGAACCCTCTTTCCCAGGTGTCCAGGCAACCCTGGGCAGTTCCATCATAAAACACTCCCTTGCAGTGACACAAGGAGGATAGAAAAAAATCATGCCTCCCCTTTTCCTTTCCTCCTGGACACCTTCAGCGTCACAGTACAGGCAGAACTGCAATACTCCATTCTTTTTGAGGATACACTGAAAATCTCATAGTGAGAAAAGTAAAAAATGACCATTAAAAACTCAGGGTAATTGACCAATCCTAAAGGAAACCACTGCTGCTGTGGAAACATGTACACAATATATTTATAGGAGACAGCAAAAATATTATTCTAAAATACCATTTCCCCGGGTTATTACAAAATGACAATATTGTTTTTAGCCCATTTCCTTTAACCAGATTGACAGAATTACAGGTTGACATTACTGTGAAATTTTATGATGTATTATGTTAACTGTGCCAGTTTGATTAGCCTTGATTGACAGTCAGTACCTGCACAGAAAGTTAAATATCTCAGGAATGTAAGAGCAATGAACAGCGCGTAGTCTTCGTTAGTATAAATATTAGTATAAATATACAGGTAGCTACAAGTAACAAGAAATATGTAATAACAGAGGAAGTAGCAATAAGATTACATGTACCATTAAAATAATCAGGGTGTTATTGCCATATTGATCATTTATATTTTTTCACTTTAAACACTGTGCTTGTCAAACTTTTTAGATGCACACTGACAAATATAAATCTGAAAAAAAATTTAGATCTTTCTGTTTACACTCCGTTCCTAGATATTGTACTACCATGGCTGTGGGACAAAATTTAAAAATCTCAGCATACGCAGTGGCCACATCTGAGCTATCATATCACAATAATGCTTCTCTCCTACAGCATCCTCATCTGTTATCTAAACTGAAGTCAAGATTCTTTTAGACTACAAACTGGAGGGTAGCATATCTCATGAATTAAGCATCGAAGCTGTGCGTTCCCTCTCTGCTTTTGGGGAGTGAGCCCAGCCTACTAGCTCAGCACAGGCTGTGACTGGCAGCTCTCCGCTCTGCCTGTAGAGTATATTAATTCATACCACAAAGTCGCCACATGCTACAAGGCACAATGAGACACCATCTCAAGAAACTGCTCTGCATTTCACTTGTGCAGAAATAGGGGAATTCAGGAAGGAGTGCAATGGGAACCTGGACTGTCCTATGTGCAATAATCTCATAGGTTGTGGTCGAATTTTTTCACTTTATTGAACATCTTAGAAATCAATGGATAAAAAGTAGGAAGAACCTTCTTGTTCACTGAGTTTGGTAATGTATTTGTTCAAATCGTCATATATCTTTTCATAAGCATATTGATTGACCTCTGGAAAGGACTTGATGTTTTGCCCCTTTTTCTGTGGATGGAAAGCTCTTGCAGGTCCTGATTACTTTAGCAGATGGATGTCTTTAAATTTCCAGCCTGAATTTATTTGTGGCCAGTTAATACCAAACTCTTCAGTTGGAGGATCACATACTTTTAAGAAGAGTTTTCCCTGATCCCCTGGGCTCTCCATGAAGAGCAATCATACCAGCTCTTAGCCTTCTTTTTGCTAGTTACATCTCCTAATTACCACCCATATTTCTCTAAATTTCCAGATTCCAGCCCCCAGCCCAAGATAAACAGGCCTTCCTTCAGATGATCCTCAAAGCATTTCTCTGCATCTTTCACACTTTGAATTCCCCTTTCCTCAACACAGAAGACTTCCGTGCCCAGGCCAAGAGGGGCAGCTCTGCCTTGAGAGCAGTGGGGTGCATCTACGCCAGATCTGTAAGCCACAGTAAAACCTCTGTGTGTCTTATTTCCCTCCTGTGCTGAGCACGCAGGGCACATATGCTGGCACTGAGCTTGCCAACACAACACCGTGGAACTGGGGACACCCTGGAGGCCGAAGGGAATGCTGGAGCAAGAAGTACACCATTCTGGCAAAACAGCCCTTGGCTGGGGGCACCACCAGTATCAGCCACTGGTACCAAGTATTCCATATAACCTCATATAAATCATTCCCTTCTACAGCTCTATGGGTACCATGCAATCACAGAATCACAGAATTGTAGGGGTTGGAAGGGACCTCCAGAGATCATCGGGTCCAACCCCCCTGCCACATTCTCTACTGGAACAAGCATTCCAGCCTTAGGATTACATTTGACTTTTCACATTGCATCACAGTGCTGCCTTTTAGGCTCTTTAAGATCAATTTCTCTATTTCAGTCATTTCTATCCGGTGAAACTCCTTCTTTAAGAGAATTTAGCACTATTAGCCCCCAGGTGCATCATTTTGCACTTTCTGCTATGTAATTTCATTCCATTTTTGTTACTCCAGTCCTCAAATTTATTCAGCCCTGACTGCTCCTTTCTCTTAATTTTGTGTCACTGGTACATTTTTTTCAGAACTTGAAGTTCCTCAAAATCTTCTCTCTTGTTAGTAAGTTCCTTTTTGCTGCCATCTCACAGAGCTTAGTTTCTTACCCACTCCCCAAACTAGCAGTTCTTATGCTGACACCTACACTTCTTGGTTGAATAAATAACTTCTGATATGGCACTGTACCAAATTAAGCTCCAGAGAGATTATTAATAGTTTATGTCGTGTCCCCCCCCCCCAAATACTTACCTGGTTAGAAAGATACCAGGTTAATCTTGTGAGATCCATCTTTTCTAAGGCCTACAGTGATTTTTGTCGTATTTTCCACTTAGTCCAGTATCATTCTTATTTTCAAAAATCCAAAATCTTGCATTCATTGAAGTTGGACATTTTAAAATAAGCCAAACTGCACCCCCCATTTTGAAAAACAGGTAATAACATCGTTTTCTCTAGTTTGATGGTACTATTCCTGATTTGACAAATTCTTGCTGCTGGATTCACAAAAGATTTATTCATATTTAATTTCATAATCCTTCAGACAGGAGAAAAAAGTAAAACAGCACTGTTTTCATATTTTTATTTCTTCTGATAATTGAGTACCTAATCTTTCTAACTTCTATTTCTAATTAATTAGGTCCATCAAACCCTTTGGCCTTTGTAATAACATCTTGAGCTCAAGCATGTCGGAAGGGCAAATCACTTCATGTAATGTAGGAAAATATGTGTCTTTCCTTCCATAGGCCTACAGGAATTGCTTCAAGGGAGGGAAAAAAAAAAGAGAAAATAAACAAAGGATGCAAAGGCTTATTCTCCCACAAAAATATTTGGTAATACCATTAAACCATGTGAGGCCAATATCTGAGATTGGTAGTGGCAAATTTTATTTGACTAAAAATGTTTCTTTGAGATGTACTGTTAGCAAAATGACTAATTCACTTATCAGAATTGCTTTCTTTTTTTAAAAATTCTAAAATATTTTAATGAAAAATTATAATGGTAAATTCAAGTACAGAGTTTGAGTTGCACTAGTCTTGTTTTTTAACCTACATTACTAAACACAGCATAATAATTTGAACTATTAATATAGTTAAATGAAAAGCTGCATATTTGGCTGCAGTTATTTTAAAGACAATATTCTATCATTACTTTGTTATTCTTATACAATTAGCCAACAACATTTACAGGCATACCTCCACTCATTAGTTCAGAATACAATCCATGCTTAAATATTTTTTGGCATCAAAGAAAACATTACTGAAATTTTGGCAGCAATAGAAAGTGTATTTTCATTGCAAACTTCTTTTTGTATTCATTTTTCAATGGATATACAGTCATTCTAAGGTGACAATGCCTGATATCTTAGTAAAAGATTCTCATTTTCTTAGTCCTACAACCACAGTCAGAAGGTTGTAAAAAGCAGAGCTTAAAAGTCACTGCACAGAAAATTAAGATGAAAGAAAATTATGATTCTAAGACACACCTAAGTATCCTAATTAGCTTCTGCTGGAGTCCCTCACATTCATGCTATAATGGTACATAGTAACATGAATTGATTCCAGAGGGAAGCCTAGTACAGTCAATCACTCTCTCCACTCATGAGGAGACAACCGCCCTGGTTGAATAAGCCTGTAGACCACTGGGAGCTGATATTCCTTCAGCTATGAAGACCTTTTGGACACAAGTCCTTATCTTGCAATGAAATCTTTAAAAGCTTTCTTCCCTGGCGAGACATACATAGAATTTGGATTTCCTTTTGCCCTGTAAACTTTGCCTAGAAAAAAAAAAAAGTACATAAAGCTCTAACTTTGGCATTATTTGGATGGAAGATAACAGAGGAAAAGGACAGCAGTGATGAGAAAATACAACTAGAAATGTGTCCTGCCTCAAAATCAACCAACTTTTATGTGTTTGGAAACTTAGTGTACATCATTTGTCACTTCCATTACCATGAATGTAACTAAAAATAGCAACATTTGAATATGCCTGGAAATAAATTCAGGAAATGGTCAATAAAAGTAAATGTGGTGTATTTTGGGAAAACAACAACAAATTAAACAAAAAAACATGTTAAACAACTGTGATAGCTATTGTTCCAAGGTGTGGAGAACAATGGGAACGTCTGTACTATTTTCATAGCATGCACCTCGGCTTTTTTTGTGTGAAATCAGCCTGCTCTGTAGGATGGGACTGAACCAAATGAGTTTGCAAGGTACAAAGCCAGAAGAAAATGAAATAATGGCAAAAACAAAGCATCCCATCCTGGCACATCCTGCAGGTGCTACATTTGGTATGTTAGTGTCTTCTCTGTGGAAATGCAACCTAGCATGCAGCATACACAAGCCTCCAAAAGCTCTGCCATCAGGCCACTGCCGGCTGGGTTTGCAAGCTGCAGGTCCAGGACCTAAAGGCATCTCGGAAAGCTCAGCAGATAATAGAATCTAACTCCAGAAGAACTAAACTGGCTGTGGGCAAGGGGACACACAGCACCCACAGTGCTGCTTTGGAGAAGGCTGCAGACCTCGGTTTCGCACACAGCTGAAACCAGTGAGCTGTTCATTCGAAGGTGGAACACTGCTGATCATTTGCTGATGGGGTGGGGAAGTGGGTGGACATGAGATCTGAAGAGTCCAAGGGACATGTGCTACATGCAACAGCTTTAGTATTGTAAAAAATGTGAGTGGAAGCCTATATGCCAGAATGAAGAGGTGTAAACACATTTAAACCTCACACTGAAAGATATCTAAGGGAAACACAGTGATAACCTTGTCCAAAGAAACACCAATAATCTTTCCTAGCTCTTTTAGAAAAATATTCCAAATATTTACATTATATCTCAAAATATTTGCAATGCACCTTACATGCATGAAACATTTGTTTCACTGAGAAACTGCATGACATGTTCCCCTTGCAAGCTGACTTGGCTATATTAGCACCTGTTCATAGGGGCTTGCAAACAATACTTCAGAGGATTTGTGTAATACCCTGTTTAAAAAGTTCTAGAAAGGTTTCAGTATTGTTATGTTTTGTTGTTGTTGTTCATTTGTTTTCTTTTTGGTTTTTTTTTTTTTTAATTAGTTTATTTAGTAGTTGATTTGTGTTCTATCAAAGTGCTGAACTCAGACATGGGAAGAAAAGACGTTATATCACTGTTTCAACATTTCGTTACTTTACCACATGTTTGGGTCCATTTACACTTAAGCCTTTGATGAATTTTTCAACTACAACTCAGACTCTTCTACTTTCAGGGATATTTTTCAAGTTTTGTTGTTTAAAATATATATTCTGGTTTTGATCAGGCTTCTACTGGCTTCTGTCAAAGTACCGTATTTCCAAGCATTCCAAAATTTTTCTACATTGGAAACTTGTTATTAAGAAATAACCAGCTAAAATGAGTGGCTAACCATTGCCATAAAAAATCTGGGGTATTTCCCAATCCCTCCTATTTCCAGATGACTTACTGAAATGCTTTCCTCTTAATTGCCATGCCTACAAGAGTTGAAAATGTAGACAATCATCTGTCAGAAGTCGGATTTTTCCTTTTGGCAAGATCATAGATAAGGATCTCATCCAGAAGAGTTTCTCACTGAACTACTTCACCTGCTTAACTTTTCATGCAGAAATATTTAAGTATGTTCTTCTAGGAATATCTTTTTAAAAACTTTCCCAATGTTCTTTCAACAGAAAAAGAAGATAAAGAACAGAACCCTCAAACCATGTAGCTTTGATCATTGAAAAAATGCACAAGAACAAGCATGCAAGATAGAATTATAAATTAATGATGAAAGAAAAAAAGAAAAGACTGACCAAGTAAGAAAGCATAGAAATCCAAATAAACTCCATAGATGCTAGTTCTGACTTCATTAGTAGGGCTGAGTTTTGTAAGTCAAAATTGTCTCCAGTCAAATACTTTTCAAGGTACTTTTCTATCTCTTGCATTAAGGCAGACTTTAGGTATTAAACACTTCAAAACATAGCATCTAGAATAGATGCATAAAGAGGCCTATTAAGAACAATTGGAAATGTTACTCCAAGGTGGGGTTTTGTTTGTTTGTTTTTAAATAGCTTAATGCCACTCTTGGTTTTTAGGTGAACTTTCAAGTGAAGAAAGAATAGCTTTGCAAATGGTAGATTTGCAAAAATAATCCGATAGCTTTCTTTGGTAGCTTATTTTGTAGGCAAAGAAATTTTGGTTGGTAAGAATTTCATTAAAACATTTCTTACAGTACCACAAAGGAAATGCCAGTTTAAGGACAGAAAGGAAGAAACTAGCCCAGGAATTGCCTAAGTAGACCAAAAACTGGGTCAATGGCATACTGGCAGGTATGCCTGCCATGTTCCACTGGCAGACACTAGCAGGCAACACTGACAAAAGATGTAGAGAACTCGGAAGCAGCTACTACTACTATAGCATCTTGAAGATCAGTTGTGGGAAAGGTTTTTAATATTTTCTTTTAATTGACTTCAATACAATTTCACAGCAGTGAAATTCATGAAGGCAGCACTAGAAGGCCATTCCAGAGCAGGATAATTATACAGTGTGGGGAGAACTGGAGGATCGGAGAAGCAGGCATGAAATCAGACTTAGAAAAATTGACATCATATTCTTAGGGGCTAATATTAACAACTTTAAAGTCATCAACTGGACACAAGGAAGGCAGAGAGAGACCTTGTGGTGGTGCTGCTATGAGAATAAATAAAAGCTGTAAATAAAGTACAGACATTAAAAATATACATTTCATTTCCTGGCTGCCTCAGGAAATACTGTTGCATTTGACACTGGGGGCAAATTAGTGCCAGGTAGTGCTCGCGAGGTAGTGGTAACACATCATCTGGAATACTCTGTTCAGCTTTGGCCCAGAGTTCAAGAAAAGAGCTTCAGATTGAATCAGATGTGGAAAGAGGATATAAGGATAATTGAAAGCATCTCCAGATGATCTACAAGCTTACTTAGCTAACCAAAACAAAAGCTGAGAAGAAATATTATTGCAGGACATTTAGGGAACACAGAATGGAGAAGAACAATTTTATGTAAAAGACAGTGTTGGCTCAAAGAAGAGATGGATTTAAATTGGCTGTGAATAAATTTAGTTAGAGACTGGAAGACATTTCCAAGACATTAGAAACCATTATACAGAGGCTTTCATTTAGAGAAATTGGTAGGCAGGGGTGGGGAAGGAATCTTACTGCATCTCAGATAGAGCTTAATAAAAACATATGACATACTGTTTGATGATACCGAATTCCCCCTTCCAGTGACAAATTACTATTCCAGTTACTGGTACTTCTCATCATGGAAGATAAAGTTATACTCAGGGAATGGGGAGGTGTGCCATATGTATCTGTGTACAACAGAAGTTAGAGATTAAAAGGGGAAATAAAAATTGAGAACTGCCCTGTATATTCCCATTACTACCAAAAACGTTCTCCTAAATATGCTGTAGCTTTTGCTTTTAAAATAGGTGTGGTCAAAATAACTAAAAATAAAATACTTCTTCAGATCATAGGTAATATAAGGTATGTTTCTCATAATAAATGCTCTCTCTATTTATTCTTCAATGGAGGAAATTTTTAATAACAGTAACAAAAACAAAAAATGAAAACCAAAAAAAAAAAAACAACAACAAAACAGCTGAACAGCCCTAGACCAAAACTGAAACAACAACAAAAAGACAATGTTCAAATGCAGTAGAACTGCACATATTGGTTATCTGGAGAGGAACATGTTACTCAATGGTTGCAATTCTTTCCAAAATAAACATAACAAAACCAGGCTGCTTGAATTAAAATGGAAAAGAAAAGAAAAAAAAATTACATGTCAGCTTACAGCTAAGACATCATGAGAAATAACTCAAACAAATTTGCTTTAAAACAAAATTATGAAGATAGTCTCTAAAAGGCCATTTTGTCTTGTCAGTCTGTGGTAGCAGTTCAGTATGCAATTAATTACAAGAGAAAACCATGCGTTCAGTAGCAATGTAAGCTGACTAGTTAGGTTAAATACAAGACAAGCACAGGGCAAAAACTACGGCCACTAACTTCCAGATTCAGAAGGTTTCTCAAAGAGGTTATTCTAGCCCAGATCCCAAATCCAGTGTTTGGCCTCCAGCAGAGTACCAATCTCACCATGACTCAGCGTTCAAAGGTTGACAGAGGGGCAGATCACAGGTCCTGCCCAACAAGCACCTAACTTGCTAAGGGATCCTGCTGTTTGGGTTTTATTTCATTCAGGAAACACATTCACACTGAATTAAGCCTCCGTTGAATTCTACTGTTTCTGTCTTTGTATACAATGCAGGTCTGACTGCCAAATAATTTCTCTTCTGCTGATGTGAAGGCAGTTCTTCCTTTGTAGTAATGCATTACCCTTGCCTTGATGGAAGTTCAACCCCAGCATAATCAGCTTCCCTTCTATTAATGCCCATGAAATGCAGAAGCCAGCATCCACCAGGCTGAATTCCAGGTGGGTGTCACCACCCCCTGCCCCTGGCTCTGGGGAAGCAATGCCATGAGGGAGGGAGGAAAAAGAGGAGGGAGGGAAGTTGCTCCTGCTCCAGGGGAGGAATGCTTGGAGAAGACCAGTGCTACAAGCTAGGAGTGCAGTGTGGTCTCCATGAGGCCTCGCAGGACATCCCACCAGCACCCTCCACACCTCCAGAAGACAGGAGGTCTCTCTTGTTACATCTAATGGGTCTTTTGTCATCTTGCTTTGGAGTGAAAAGTGCAGCAGTAAATTTTTTTTTTTTTTTTTTGGGGTCAAAGATAGGCATTCCACAGCCATCCGCTCTGCTGAACTGTTTAGCCAAACAGTATTTCCAAATTTAATTGAAGAGATGTAAAATTGCAATTGAAAGCAGATTGCTTTATGCCCAGCACTGCTTAGAACAATTCTCTGAGTAATATGAAAACAGAGTGGAAATTTGACTGATTTAGCTAGAAAGCTAACCATGATTTTGCTGGAAATTAATTTTATAGGGATTCCTCAGCATTTGTGTAGAGCAAGTGCCAAGTGAAAAGGAACTTCTCTACTTAGACTAGAATTAGGACTGCCTCTTCAAGTATTATATAAAATATTTCAAAGCAAACCCATTAGGCAGTTTTACAAACTAGTATATCCAAGCTGCCTTTACAGACTGTGATTCAATTTGTATTTGTACTTGTGTTGTCTTTATTCCAATAAATATCCTACCATAAACTCTGTGCAATTTAACCTGCAAATATAGCTATATTTCTTAGGCTCCAATGATAGACCTGAAAGCATACAGTATTAGTACTCCTGACCTGCTACAGACTAACACACTAGTTAGAAGACAATTAGTCCAATTTCACATTTCCTAGCAGCCGAAAAATTTCATGTTATTTCAGTCACAGTGGATGGATGCCAAGTTCACTGGAAACAACCCTGCTGATTTACCCAGTCCATTTTAATACTTTAGAAATACTGTTAAAACATGGCTGTCCTAATTACACAGGGATCAGCACACAGTGTCCCTCTCACCCAGGATTCTCCCAGAAGAGCTGCAATCACCTGCATTCCCCCTAATTTCACCATGCAATTCCAACTAATTTCATCCTAGTACAGTGCTGTCAGACAACTCCCATGTCTCTGCGGTTTTAATCGATTAGCTCAATGTCTCTATAATGCATCACCAGCTGCCAGGCACAGAACTGGACGCTTCGCAAGCATTTCAACTAAAAGACAGTTTAATTACTATAGCAGCATCTCAAAGGCATAGGCACAAGGACTTGGAAAGGAATTATTAAAATATTTGGTGTCAACAAACCACTTTATAACTGAGCAAACAATGACAATCAAAAGGCAAGAAATACGGAGAAAGTCACATTTTTAAATAGTCCTTTTTTCATGGACTCTAATGTATTCAGGCAAATGGACTGCCACAAGTATTACTGTTTACACAATGCAATTGTGCTGTACGATAATTCTTTTGCTGGAATATAGACATGCTAAAAACTGACATTGCTGTAGCAGCTAATTACAATACAAGAAAGATACCTTGGATTAGAAAATAGTTGAAGTAAGTAAATTAGATAAAAAAAGAGTGCCTTAAATTCATGAATTACTGAACCAGACTGTAAACTCTGGTTCATTCATTGCATTTCTGTGCGTCACTGCTTGCAAGTGTAGTGGAAGGGTCTGGCGGCTGTCTGAAGTGAGCACGTGCAAAGGAAAAACTGGACATTTTAAATAACAGCACTTTTAACAGAACCAACTGCGAGGTTGTAGATCAGTCTAAGAGACAAACGACCAGAGGAATTTAGGGTAAATCCTTTCCTCCTGCTGTGTGCAAGGCCACAGCAGGGTCAAAATACAGTAGGAAAACCTTGTTTCTGCTGCACAGGCAGAGGACAAGGAAGCCAAACTGCACAAGCCCCAACCAGTCAGATCCAGCACCTCTCTCACAAAAGGCACACAGAAACAAGCTTCACTGAGACTCAAAGAGTATGACTGCAAACCATAGAAGCATAATTGGATTTAAAGCCTTTTCCAGCTGACATAAACGTTCACCCACTTCCTCAAAGCTCCCCTGCAACATTAAGGCTTGCAATAACTGCAGTCTAGCTGTATCCTAAAGCTGGCTATTGAAAGGTTAGCAGGTGCTGGGAAGGGGTTCAAGGTCATGTGCTCCTCTCTAGTGGGAGATGTCTATATTTGATCTTTGTGACCTCTTCTAGCAGTCTGAAAGGATGGCATTGACAGAAGCTGCATAAAGACTTGCCCATTTTTCTTTGCTAGAAGGAGGGTCATTCTGATTTATCACCTTTGCGATGGGAAGAAAAGAAAGGGATGGAGAAAAGAAAACTTACTGCACTTAAAGTGCTAAGAACCTTAGTGCAACATTGCAGAGAAATGGGAAATGCTAAATATTATGAAGTGCTTGGGCCTAGCACAGTGTCAGTGAGGTAACGGAAGTGTGAGAAACTGGATCTCAACACATTTCTTAACTGGTTCATTTACATCGTTTAAAATGTGCTTTTTTTTTTTTTTTTTTCCTTCTTCTAGTGAAATCTCAACCATCTGATTTTCTGTTGTGCTATAAGACAAATCTGAGTTACAGGAACACAGAAAACCTGGGGTCCGCCATTTTAAAAGCAGAAAACATCTCTCAAACATTCCACTTCGCCCAACTCACATCCTCACTTTGCTTGCAACTTGCTGTTGCACCACACGTTTCTTCAGACATCAGACATCCCTTTTCTATCACTTTCCGTTTGCCTTCCTGAGGCATTCTGTGCTCAAGTGAAAGGTGCAGACAGCTCGGTTTTCACTTCTCTTCTGTAAACACGAGTACACAAGTCTGTGTGGTTTGGTCACGAACATACTCACATACTTAGTAATCCATACAGTGCAAGGCACAGTGCAGGTATAAAGTAAATAGTAAGTTATAAGATACTCTTTGAATTCAGACTACTATAATCAGTTTAGATTTAACAAATTAGCCACTTCTATGATTTTGATTTTTTATATCTGGTCAAGCCACAAGCCTTCCCTCATGTTCAGAGTAAGTACATTCCAGAATTTTTCTTACCTTGAAGATGCTGGCAATCAATACACAGGGAACAATACTAGCATCCATCTTTGAGGCATTTAAAAGCATGTACACTGCCAAGTCTGTAACATTTACAATTTATATTTTAAAAATAAAACCCAAGGATTTATTTCTCCTATGAAGTACTGATTTCTTCACACATGTCATAAAGTTAAGGTGCATGGAAGGTCTTGCTATTCAGACACAAAGAGATCAGCAACATGCAGGAGCCAGGGCAAAATGCCTCCAAAAGGAGCGTGGTAACACTGCACAAAAATTCTACCTTAAACTCGCAGCTGTTTTGATTCCCATTCTTCATCAGCCCTGTTACTGGTCAGGTCTCTAAAGAATGGGTAATTTACATTTTTCAGTATTTACATACCATCTGCAATTGCAAGTGTAGTCAGCACAGGGGCATGGGTTGGTTTGTTCATTTGTTTATTTAAAAGCTTTTAGCGAGGAACAAAAGTAATCACATATATTGCAAAACTTGGTGATGCAGCAGGAGTCATCGAAATATTATCTTGCCAGTAGACCCCTAGAACTACTATTAATATACAACTATTATCTAATCTGTGGTTAGGTGAAGAGTTAATGTGACTCTTGCTACACTGACTTGTTTGCTTAAGATGAGATATCTAATTTTGTTGTCTAATTATAGGAAGTACCAGGAAGAGGCTTGAGGTTTTTTTGGTGTTTGTTTTTTTTTTTTCCCCCCTCAGAGTAATATCATACATAGACAACAGCATACCCTTGTTATTTTTTTTATGCTGCTTCGTAATGAGTCAAGAACCACTTCGTATTCATACAAACAAATTTAGCCACTTCACCCTAGAGGATTATCCATTGGGTTTTCCAATGTCTGATTAACAAGTGTCTAGAGACTATTGTTCCCAGGGCTATCAGTTGTTTGCTCTACCTTCCTTAATTTTTGTCCAAGGCATATTTAATGACAGCAGTTCCCTTCCCTGGAAGTCCTTAGTTTTGGGGACCACAGCACACTGCAAAGTGATTTAACTTTTTATCAATTGCTGTTATACATTCACATTCAAGAATCTAATGGAAAACAAACAAAAAAGACAAATAACATGCAAACCTGAGCTGGAACACCTATTTCTAATGTGAAAATCTTTCTGCAGATGCTGTAACTGCACACAGGCACACTCTTTAAATATGAATTCTATCTCAGATTCATTTAATACTGATTTGACATCAGAAGAAGAAAAAAGTATTTAATTCATTATCACCCATCCCTGAATTAGATATATGAATGTGAAAATCTCTGTTACTAATTTTAATTGCACTATTCCCTCTCCACAGGAGACTGTTAAATTGGTTTGGTGAAATAGTAGTGAATCACATCAAAGTAGTAGGATACATTTTATAATATATCTAAATAACTATCCCATTTTCCCAGCATGTTGCTGTGTATTTTAAGTATTAATATTATGACTCCAGTTTAGAAGAATGTAGCTTTATTTTATTCAAATAAATTTTCCTCATACTGTATGTTAGCACTGTTAAAAATCAGGCTAAATTCTAAGTGGCTATCAAGTAATAAAAGAGAAACATTTACTGCAGAAGCCAACAAGAAAATGTGTTTGCCTAGTCATAAAACACTCATGAAAGGAGCCTGCAGATGCATCATTTTGATACAATAATGGTCTTTCCTATCTAATCCCACTTTTTTTTCCCCTCCTTCAGCTGCAATGTTTATTACCTGAACCTAGAATGGGTTTACTTGTTTGCTTGTTATGCTTTGTTGCAATTCTATCAGGTTAGACACTAACATTTCTCCATAGATTTGCAGCATTATTATTTCCACTTATCACCAACTCCCACCCAGAAGGGCAATGCACTGTCAGACTTCAACACTACCTTTGGCACTGTTTTCATAAGAATGCAAAAGCCTAGATGACTGAAAAGCTTGATAAATGCTCAAAGAGCAAACCTTGAAGGAATACCCATCACACTGGAATAAAAGGTGTTTAGGCTGCTAAAACAGCTAAGTATTTCAACGTTTAATGGTACTAAGTGCCTGTATAAAGAAATAAACTCTCACTGTAAATAGTCTCAGGAGTGACTCACCATAATTTTGGGGAGCATCCAAGACAATAGAAATGACGATTCTACAAGGGGTGCTATTTATCAGACTGATAATTTCAAGAGAAATTTTGCATCAAGCTTTGCCTCAAGATTATCTTCATTTAGATTTTCAATGTTGATGCAAAATTTCTCTTTAAATTTGAGACGATTTTGCATACCTGAAGTATTCAATGTTTAAGGTGAACAGCTGTATTGTATTTTGATGTCTATACAAACAGGAAGACATGTATTTCATTATAAAATCTTATGCAGAGGACTAATGCAATGCAAAGTCGAGTCCTGAAGGAGAAAGAAGAGATTGCCAAAGAGCAAAGAGAACTTCCTGCTTTAGCATTTATTATTCCTTTACCATCACTTGCTCACTACCCAAGTTACTGTCCGTGTTTTCTCCAACAATGTTGACAGGTATTGTTTCACATGCTGTCAATGTCTCAACCATTAGGTAACAAATCTACTGTGAACGATCATCTTTCAGAAAACATACCACAGATTAACATGGTAAATCTGAAAAGACATGATGGCAAAATTCTTCCTTAACAGAAGTTTTCTCAAACATTCCTACAGAATAATGAATTTTCATTCACTGCCATGTCTGGCTATGACTATATGCTCCAGCAGCTGCTAAGAGGTAAATAATGTAGAGGGACCCCAACTCTATTAAACCCCGGAGCAGCAAGAAAGATTCTCCTTCCAGAAAATCTGTTTTTAATTTAAGCAAAAATAAAATGAAATAAAAACTTGTGTGAAGAACAGCAAGCCATGTAATAGAGCATGCTGTAAGATGATTCCAGAACAGGCAAGGCTATGAATACATCAAGTAATTGGCAAGCTGCTATTCAGATCTGTTTTTTTTGCCAGATTTCATAAACCCCAGATAATCTTTGGTAGGACCTGGGTTTCCTCTTCTGGCTCCTATTATCCAGGCTGTAAGAAGTAGGCTCTCTCTGCTTACCCTGGCTGCACTGGGAATGGAGCGGCTCCTTTTCCCAGGTGCTCAGGCAGCGAGGGCAGGAGCTGCAGGTGAATGAAGCAGGATACTGAAGAAGGGGGATTTAGAGCAGGTCCATATTGCATAGTATAGTGAGGAGTGCATGTTGGCAAATTACCATGTCTCAGAGCTTCATACTGTAGTGGATAGAATATTTCTAGTACTCACACTGAGTCAGCACGTGAATCCAGACACCACTGCTTTGTCCAGTATAGACATGCTCTCAGAAGCATGAAGATGTTGAACAGGGAGCAGATGAGAATGAAAAAAGAGAGCGTGACCTGAACATGGAGTGGAATAGAATCCAAAGCACCAGCCAAAGCAGAAAAATTATTTAAATTATTTGAATTAATTCATTAAATAATTTGTATGAAAGACCACATGGAGATACATGAAATTTGACAGCCAGTGTCTACGGAAATTCATAGGTACAAAAATTATATACCTAGTTATAAACTGGGTGGCTTGTGCAAAATATAGGTCATACTTGTATGCACATACCACACAAAACATTCTGTGCTTAAGAAGCCTTCATGACCTTTAAAACAGGCAAAATGCTCCTTGTTATTTCACAGCAACTATAGCACATGGTCCTTATTTTTGTGATTAAGTGTTATTCTAGGCACTGGACATCCAAAGATTCCAGTAAAATTATGATTTGGTTAATTAAATGCATCGTTTTTTTCATTCCTTGCTCAAAATCATGCATGTGCAGTTCAAAAATTATTGCTTCCTTTGAGAGGCATTCTGTAGTGGGAGAGGTGGTTGTTACAATTTCTACATCTTAAACGTGTAAAAAAGTAAGTGGGGATTGTATTGTGTCCAAGTAATGGTGAAAACGTCCCTTCTACAAGCATATATTATCCTTGCTGCAGTTTAAGAGTAGTCTGTTGTTAGGACAGGACCTACAGAACAGAGCACTGCCATTACGTAAACATATCAAGCACAATCCACAAAAACTGACAGTCACCTGAAGTCAATGTGCACCTCTTCATAATTATTTGCTTACTGCCCGAGTTAGATCTCTTCTCCCTGTATCATTATCAATATTTTTAGCTTGTAGAAGAATAGATGTGTATGATTCTAAATAAAACAGTATTGTTTCCCCAAAGCCATTTAGAACTTGAAGACAATGTTTTAAGACAGAATTTTAACAAGAGACATAATTAGTTCAATTCTGTGATTTAACTATAAAATGTATCCTCATTTAAAATTGTATAAATACATTAGAGTACATGGCAACGTAAGAAAGACTGGGAGAAAAAAGTGCTAATTTAATTACGCTGATGGTAGTCTTCTAAGTGCAAAAACAGATGGCACAATGAACAACAATGGATTATTTTTTTAATCGAGTAATTTTGATTTTTTTTTTTTGTTCAAAAAATAGTAGCTATAGCATTGTTGAAAAGTGGTAGTTCTCAGAATACTCATTTTCAGTAAAAACAAAACCACAACAACACACAAAATGAAACAAACAAAAAAAACACTCATGGTCTTATCAGCGACCTCAGTTCTGACCTTCCCTATTGGCTATTCCCAAAATAGAATTCATTTCCTAGTTACTGAAAACTAAGCTTATCCCAACGTTGCTCTTGAACGTGGCACTGTGTGGCATTCATGCCAGACTATGCATGTTAGTTTTGGAATATGTCTAATAAGCAACTGAAATTTCACAAACAGAGACCAAAGATGGTGCAGAACACAAAAAGTTCTTGGATTTCATAGGTCATAGACTTTACCACAACTCCACACAATTAAATGACCATATTTAACTTTAGAAGTATGGTAGATATTCTCTGTTTTGACCTGCTGCTATATTATAAAAAGCTAATAAAAACTGTTCATTCTCTCATATGCATTTTTATAATGATTACTCTAATTAGCAACTTTAAACTGTTGAATATTGTAGGCCATAAACTAATGACATTTAAATAATTTAAAGTGCACTGCCTGTTTTTCAGAAACCTTCAAGATCAGAAAATAAGCTTCTTCTGTTGTAGTTATTAACTTCTTTTTACTTTGATAAAAATAGAAAGAGAGGTCATTGTCTCTGTTCAGCATTACCGCGGGTACTACATTTCAAACATTACTTTTAAGCAAGTTTTGGCCATCATTTTGTACATACACAAATATGAATGTCAGCTATGTAGGAACTATATGTACATAGCAATATTTACATTCACATACATGCAACAAATGCACACAAAGAAATAGCATTTCTTTTAAAAGTCCTGGTGCATGCATTTTTTTCACCATCTCAGTCTAATGAAAGATATTAGTTTGTGCAAACCTTGTTTTGTTTACACATATGCAGACATTGCTCTACAAAGAGGAAAAAGGAAGCATCCAGATGACATCTACATTACCACGTTACTGCTCAACATTATTTTAAGTAGAAATGCAGGTGACTATGCTGTCCAAGCTGCCAGCTGCACTTCTGCAAGCCATCATCTCAGAAGTGCAGTAGTGACACTGCAAGTTCAAACTGCTATGAAGGCCAAGTGGAATATATGAAGGCCACTAGAACATGTACTCTCTTATGAATGAAATTAGAAAGCATATTACGTATGCCATTGGTGAAGATACCTACCATAAATTTCTGCAAAGTGCTCCTTCTACTGCCACAATATTTGTACTTAATTACTCAAGTACAAATGGTCTGATACAAATCTTAAAAGAAATAACTGTTATGAAATACAAATATAATTTTTGTCTTTAAAGTAATTTTGCAAGTATTTAATACTACCTTAATAATTCTTTAATACTTGCAAAAGAAATGGATGGGATATCCCGGCTATTTGGGGAGACCCTGTGGCACTTCTGGATTACAAGCAGTTTACTCTGTTTACACAGGTTAAAAAAAAAAAAGAATCAGCACTTCTAAGGTGAAATACTAGTTAAATGCTTTGAAGTTGCTGTATATTCTGTAACATAAAAAACAAAGTAATACAGATTATTGACAAGAGATCTATGATAATTTTTCATCAACAACTAACTGAGACTACAGCAGCCCAATTCCCTAAGCTTTTCAGCTCTATTTTGTGATCTTCATATGGCTAAAAGCTACCTCAGCATGATGAGGGAAGGACAACCTGCAGGAACACCTAGCAGCCAGTGACTTCATGTCATTGCCAAGTGGCTATCAGGAACGTTCCCAGCTGACCCAATCTGCACTCTCTCTCATAACTTGCTTCAGGACAGAGCCTGCACTCCCAACTGCATGAGAGCTGCATCTGGACTAGAATTCACTAGGATTTACTTTTACAATCTTGTTTTTATACTAAAGTTTAAAAGCAATATGATAAAAGAGCTTTCATTTCCATTAATTTTATCATATATGTAATTTAATAATTTGCATTATTAAATATTGTGTATTAAATTTACATTCTTGAGTTTCAACTGAAATCACTTCATCTGTGTATCCAGCAAATTCCAAGGGAACCAGGTGAAAATATGACCTTTCAGATTATAGCAAAAAACTCCATCAATCAGCTTTATCATATACTGCACACCAATCCATCTGCATTTGTAATGAATCTGAAGGAAGAAAGAAAATGAATGCAAATAATTGATCTTTTAGTTATGTCTTTTACTTCTAATGAACTCAAGTTTAGACATGTAAAGAAATGCTGTACGTGTTACTGATCCGGAAGTGAAGCAGAGAAATTTCTTCTGTGTAAAAGTTATTTTTTTTTACATGAAAGCCAAGGAACTACTTTACAAGTAAAATATATCTCATTCTTATCTTTGAAATGTCTCAACATAAAAGAAAATTGGAAGCAAGTAGGGAGGGTATATCAACAGAATCTTCTTTTGCAATGTATTCCTATTAATTTGCAGCCTACAGTAATCTTAGTAGTTACTTCTAGTGTCAGATGTACTGAAATGTCGTTATGAATCGCTACCAAATGTAAGTATTAAAATTCTTACAGTCAAATACCTCTCTGCCAAAGAATCAGTGCATTAAGCAAAAAAAAAAAAAAAAAAAAAAAAAAAAGAGAGAGAAATTTAAAAACTAATCCGTTGTGTTTTTGTATAGCACATACATAATAACTACCTGTCTGGTGAAAAACCTGGAACAGTGAAATACTAAATATTCTTCACTGTAAGTTTGTTGTCAGGTGCTTATCTATTCTGTCATTCTTTAAATACTTTTGAAATTGAACTATTTCTACCATGCACTTTAACATTCATTACAGCTGTACAACAATCTACATACGAAAAAAATGATAAAAGAAAAAAAAAGAAACATCCAAAGCAGCATACATCTCCTTAGTAACATTTTTCAGCAAGTTCATGAATTGCTCTAGGCCATGAGTCTTACTGGATATAAACACCAGCTTTCACCTTCAGAACCATACTGCAGGTCTGTCCTCAGGTCCAAAGTGAAATGTATTTCACGGTCTGAATTCTGTCCTCCGGGAATTATTAAACCACATTCCAAAACCACTGCAAATAACACTTCAGTTTAGCATGATTGGCAGGTCACTTAGGAGAGGCCCTGTATTGCTCTTTAAAACTATATTACTTCTGACGCCCAGAAAGGACAGTTTTCACAGGTCAAGCTTCAGATCACTGGTAGCGAGCCTAAAAGCCTATATCAAAGATATCTGCACCATACCTATCTGTAAGTAAATAAAAAAGAGTTCCGCTTCTAATGCCATAGTGGACAAAGGGAACAACAATATTAAAACCTCATACCAGTTCTTAGTTTAAATCAATATTTGCTTGGGCTGTGTTCCCAACTAACTTTTATACTTTACAAGTAAATATCAACTTACGTCTGAAGACTGACCCAAACCAATGTGACCTGCCTCTCTCCCCTCAGTCTTTTGCAGCTCTCCATCAGTCCCTTCTTATTCCTAACACTTCTTTGACGTATTTCTACTTTCTTTTTCCAACCCCTCCACTTGCACAGTGACCCTATCTCCATCTGTGTTATTACCATCCTTACTCAGTTCTCCCTCAGCAAGCTTATAGGGAGGGACATACTTATCATGTCCCTTCCTATTATTTTAAAAGCAGTTTATGATCTTCCCATTCTAGATCCAATCTAGCATACTCTGACCGTGCTTTTCTTTTTGAATACCATCCCATTTTACAAGGTGCTACAGAAGTTTCCTTGCTTTAGATCTTTAATCCCTTGTGAGCAAACTTATCCATTAGAATGCCTCTGTCTTGCTGATGATCTCCTCACACCATGAGAGCATATCTTAAGTAGTGTCATGGGCCTCCACACCCATGTGCATGATAAAACAAGATGTGCCAGCACCTTCTTACTCTGCTATATGGCTGCTTTAGCAGGGGTATGGTCAACATCACTTTATCAGTGGCTTGTGGATACCTAGGTTTGTGATGGCCAAGCTCTCCTTGTTCTCTCTGAAGAAATCATTAATATATAACATGGCCACTGAGACAGTGTCCTTAGAAATTGACAGCACAAGCCCTAACAGGATTTGATTTGGAAAAAAAAAAAGGGGGGGGGGGGGAACAGATTAATGAAGAGAGAACACACAGAAGACAGGGGGATGATTCAGATGCTGTTATTCATTTGTCTTTAGATATGTTTTTCTTTTAATTGTGACCAAGGGGCAACGTTAATCAGTTTCTTAGCCAATCAAGGGTTACAGGCAGCAATTAGGCCTTTGATGATAATCTTAGAACATACAATTGCCAGCAGTTCACAGTACAGACGCTTCTGGAAGAACTGTTACACGGGGCCATATTTTCAAGCTTTGAAACATTGGAGAATGAACTGGAAATGATGAAATTACTGTTCTATATAAGAGTTCAGTTATGACTATAGTAAAATTGTACACTTTGTGTGGTAAATTAAGAGTTGTTAGCATTTATATTTATTGCCAATAAGAAAATATCAGGCACATATTAACAATGCTACTCTTAAGAACCTTGGTCATTAGCCTTATGTCTCTTAAGCAAAATGTAAACTGGAGAAGAGTAAATGTATCCTTCTAATTGCTGTTCTTACCAAACATTAAACTTTCTTCTCCCACTAAATCTTACAGATCCAGCAAAACGAGCATAGTAAATAAAGGATTTTTAAAAGACATTCTGATTATTACTTTCAGTTCAAATAAATTAAAAAAAAAAAAAAGGAAATACCAAAGAGAAACAAACCAGGGATTCTTCTGAACAGGTCATTGCATAAGTCAGGCAGTTAATACACATCAATACATCAAAACTTTTTGCTCCTTTGAAATTTTTTTTTTTTTTCTAAACTAATGGGGCAAATTTTGCTGTAAGAGTTTTATTAGAAATTAGTGGGAAGTAATTATTCACATGGCCTGCTTTTATTAGGAAGGGGTAGTTTCTTAAAACAAAAATAATGATTTTTCAATCTTGATTCATTTTGTGCAAGGAATATTTCTGCTTCTATACTTGTCAATTAGGTAGATGCATTCAATCAGTTGGGAAAGTATTTGATTAAGCCTATCTTCTTCCTCATGCTTAAAAAGAGCTGAATAAAATCAGAAGTGAGGAAAAACTATCAATAACTAAAAACGCTAAAATGATTTATACTCTAAAACCAAGATTAGTTATTAGAAATATTGAAGAAGCCTTTTAAATTTTTAGTCCTTACTGAACAGCGTTGAGACGGTGATAAAGCAATTAAGACATCTCACAAGGGACTCAGATATGTCAGTTTGAGCCATGCTCCAAATTCATGCAGCAAGTTGTTTCTGCTCCATCCACGTGTACAACAGAGGGGAGTCGAGGGCTGTTGGCTGTGATAGTCACTACATCATTCCCTCATATGCCATTGGCTAATAGAATTGGTATGCTGCAATACTGACAGCTCATTGACCACTTCTGCTCAGGACAAGCCTTTGACTGGACAGAGGACTCTCCATTGAAAGGTAAAATAAAATAAAAATATCTGCTGATAACAGAACATCAACCCTGCCTACAAACTTTTGATCAAATGTCCAATAAAGCTGCTCTGTTTACACACAGATGAAAGGAAATAATTATTATTTAGAGTATAGCATCTGCTTTGATGTCTTTGACATCATTCACCGGAATTAGGTAAAATAATTTGTAGAGAAAATCGTTTTAGTGAGCTGGACTAACATGGGGAAATTTACCCAATTTGCAATACAAAAAAAGCAAGCAAGAGAACATATACTCAAAAAGATACTTTCTGTTCATTTAATTCCTGAAGGATTTCCTAAAATTATTATCCCAAACCCACTTGAAAGTTTTCCTCGACAGCTTGAGAGTACTGTACATACTGATTTCAATTCTAAACAGAGATCTAGCCATAAACTACTGCAGAGTATGTAACTAAACAATGAGGTAAATCAGAGAAGACAGTAAGCACTGCAACATCTCTTCCAGTATATGAAGAACATTTTCCAGATTAACGGCAATTTCCTTTGTCAGAGTGCTCACAATGCTAACATCCTTTTTTTATTGTAATATAAAGTTGCTCATAAGTAAATGTTATTTGTGTTTGCCTCTTTTTCAACCATTCTGCTACCAACCCACTCAAAATACACAGCTCCACTACCTAGGAAGTAAGAGAATGAAGAACAACCATAAACTGAAGACTGAAATTACACACAGTTACATATAAATAAAGATTATTAGTTGCATAAAATATTAACTCTAATACCATTTCTATTGTTCATGAAGTTGTTAGCAGAACAGTAGTTTGTACCACAATCTCACATGTTTCCAGGCACAAAAAAGACTGGGAAAGGAAGGGATGCCATCCAAAAGGACCTGGACAAGCTAGATAAGTGGGCCCATGTGAACCTAATGAGGTTCAACAAGGTCAAGTGCAAGGTGCTGCACCTGGGTCAGGGCAATCCCAGACATGAGTACAGACTGGGAGAAGAACTCATTGAGAGAAGCCCTGCAGAGAAGGATTTGGGAGTTCTGGTGGACCAAAGTCTTGACATGAGCCAGCAGTGCACGCTTGCAACCCAGAAGGCCAACTGCATCCTGGGCTGCATCAACAGAGGCAGGGGCAGCAGGTCGAGGGAGGTGATTGTCCCCCTGGCTCTGCCTTCATGAGGCCCCACTTGGAGTGCTGCATCCAGCTCTGGGGCCCCCAGCACAAAAAGGATGTAGACCTGTTAGAATGGGTCCAGAGGAGAGCCAGGAGGATGGCCAGAGGGCTGGAGCACCTTTCCTACGAAGAAAGACAGAGAGCTGGGAATGTTCAGCCTGAAGAAGCAACAGCTCTGGGGAGATCTTATTGCGGCCTTTCAATACTTAAAGGAGGCTTATAAAAAGGATGGAGAGCATCTTTTTACTTGGTCATATAGTGTTAGAACAAGGGGGAATGGTTTTAAACTAAAAGAGGGGAGATTTAGATTAGATATTAGGAGGAAATTCTTAACTCAGAGGGTGGTGAGGCACTGGAACAGCTTACCCCGAGAAGCTGTGGATGCCCCATCCCTGGAAGTGTTCAAGACCAGGTTGGATGAGGCCCTGGACAACCTGATCTAGTGGGTGGCATCCCTGCCCGTGGCAGGGGGGTTGGAACTAGGTGATCTTTAAGGTCCTCTTCCAATCCAAGCCATTCTATGATTCTGCTTGCCATCCAGTTGGATGTTGCAATGGATTCACCTACAAGGTCCCCTCAGAGAGAGCCATCCCTGTTTCCATCCCCAAACTGTGTCCAAGACGGGGTGCTGCTAACAGACTCGGAGAAGATGTTAATCAAGGGAGAGATACTGTACATCCCCAGTTCTTCTAGAGTTCATTTCCCAAACTGATGATGCTACCCTCACATCAAGTAAGCCACAGAAAGGGGAAGAGATAGTTCAAGTAAATCAGAATGTTCTATCAGTTAGCTAGCTTTTAAGATGCATCAACATAATGTAAATTTCAATCAATTGTGACCTAACAGGACAGAATCTATGTAAATTATGTTATTCTACCCTAATTAAACCATAAGTCACATAAGAGTCTTCTATCACTAAGCTTCTTACAACTTCAACATCTTTTCTAATCACCTGTAATTTACTTCAGTTATAGCTGTAGAGTAGAAAGGAGTAGGGGAAACAATGACAGTATATCACCTTTATTTTCTCTCCTTTTCCATATTTAAACATTGCAAATCTGCACTGGAAACAACAACAGCTAGCAAGTCTAAAAAGGCAAAGACTACATGCCTCTTACTGAAGAAATTAAGTCAAAGTAGGAATTAAGGAGATCTTGCATTACACATGTTTTGCACTGCTTTCCTGGAGAGTGTATTTCTGGAGTTTCTGTTCTGCCAAAAATGAGAATATTAGATTATTTTGGGGGTGCAGGCTGGAAAAGGCAGAGAGGTTGCTTAAGAGATGGGATTCTTCCAGTGTGAAACGATAACAAATGAAACAGAAGAAAGTGGCTGGGTTGGATGAACTATTTATAGGTACAGTAAATGACACTTCTCATTCTTCCCATTTCTTCATGATGCTGCAGCATTATGTATTTACAAATTTTTGGTGTATTATGGAGAAGAGACATTTCCCTCAACATCAACACGTCCACCTATGCCAAATTACCTTCTTGAAAATAAATAAATATAGATTAGATAGTTAAATAACGACATGTGAGAAATAAGGTTAAAAAAGGGGGGGTGGGGTGGGGTGTAAAGTATTCTGCCACATACCTTGTCTGAATATTTTTATAATCAAGCTAGCTAACATTTCAAAAAATCTGATCACACATCCATTATAAAAACTTACTTATACTTAAGGAAAAAGTAAAGAATTATTTTCACCAAGGGAGGGAAGTGATGCATACAAGAGACAACTGTGATGTTTTACAGGCAGCAGGTTTTTCGTCACTGTGCTACATATGTGGATTCAGCACTGGGAGTGTGACAAAATGGCAGGTAATCATAACAATCCATACAGATTTTAGCTACAAACATGTGATAGAGCTTCCTTATCCAGGAATTTGCCATCACCCACATTGTATTTTTTTTTTTCTCCTGAACCTCTGTTCTTTCCAAAACATTTTCAGTTTGCTTAATATATGGAGTAGGTAATACCATTATTTTGTTTTTGCACTACCTTCTAAAATGTGTACGTAGCTCCCAGACAAACAACTCTAAACTTTTAAACTCTTAGCATTTTATTTACATTAGTCTAGTTTTATAGAGCCAAAGAATAAAATAAAAGAAAGGTAAACATACTGAATGCTACTGATAAGCAAGATTGATTACTTCAGATTTCTCTTTGTGTTTACTGACAAAAGGCAGTGTGCAGTAGAATACCGGGTTTGTACTGAGAGAAAAATGAAGCCTAGTTGGTAGATTAACCATCTACAAAACGATTCCTTGCAGAGTACAGTATGGCTTTTTGCACTTTAATATCTTATGCAGCAAATCTCACTAAATTACATCTTTAATAAATCATTTAGTACTTACCACATTTTGCTAATTATTTCAAAATACTGTAATCCTACATTATTTATATGTTAATTTTTTATCCTAGAAGAACAATGCTGCAAATAGTGGATTGGTACCTTCAGTAAACAGCAATACGAAATATATAACTACCAAGAGAAGCCACCATAATTATGCAGCAAAGTGCTCATTTAGGATTTGGATAAGGCTAAACATACAATGCATTCTACTGTGTGGCACTAAATACCCCTATCCTTCATATAACTAAGGTGAAAAAATCAGAAGTCACAAAAATACAGCTGGAAAAAAAAAATGAGAAGACAGATTTGTAACCACAATCATGCATGAATAATTACAAAATTCAAATGTAAAGATCATTCAAATAAATGTAACTGATGGATAATCCTCACAGGGTGCAAGTCAAAGTAAACAGACAGTCCACTTTAGAAAGTGTCTAGTGAATTGATTTAACAAGTTTAATGCGAGCATCAGTGTGGGGCTATTACTGATCGTAAGCTTTACTGATGTTATTTGTTCGCTTGGAAAAATACCGCTCTTTGGAATGAGCACATTAAGGCTAAAATTGCAGAGAAAACCCTATTACAACTTTATTGCTGGCAAATTGGAACCAAACCTTGTCTGTATATCAATTACTTAGAGTTACCACAGAGATAAATCCTTTTTTTTGTATAGGCTCAATCTTCAAGACAGTGATGAGAAAACTCCTTATTATACCCTACCAACATCACTAGGTTTTCTTAGCAATTTCAAGAAATTGACAATTAAGTTCTTTTTATTAGGTTCCAAAAGCTGTTAAGTCAAACACAAATCTATCATAAGGCTTGTAACAGCATGTTATTTAGGCACATTTCAATGTTTCACTCTTTCATTATCCACCTACCCAAACCCTAATCAAAAGTTCTCATAAAGTGGAGGAGTTTTGAGTTCTCCCATCTAAAGGTTCACATAAATTTAGAGCGAGTGAGCTCTCATTTCTCATATCTGGTCATATATGCCATATATGCCCATTAAGTGAGTAGAAATATCATTATTTAGATGACTTTGGATACTAATACAGTTGTTCGTGAGATCATTAATGCTGAATGACACTCCTGTGTAATTGCACAGGATAGTTAAAGCAATAATATTTTACAAAGTCCACCTAATGTTAGTACAAACACAGCGATTTTTGTGTGTCTTTCTGCTTGATACAGTTTCCTTTAAGAATAATAACTATCTCTAAAAATGACAGTGGATAAGGGAAGTTGTACAGATCCCAGAGCTGCAACACTGAAATGAGCTGCACTGCTTGCTCCCTGAGCCAAGAGAAGCTAAGCTCTTTGTAGAAATGATGCTGTTAAGTCTCCAGGAGGAGTAAAGAGTTAGTTACTGCATATAGGAACAGCACAATGGAGAGCCAAACAGGTCAAATACTAAGACAGGCACTTGCCTGACATCCCAGCCAGACATATAGTGCCTGAGAAAAACGTGAAAAAAAGGAGAACAAAAGGCACACCATTCTAATGAATAAGTATCACTAGTCACTAGTACTTCGAAATTTCTTTAGTATTCAGACTTCATACTAGCTTAAGAAATGTTAAAACAGAGGCTTATGTTCTGTACCTGGTAATACATGACCCAAACATATTACCAAGGGAATTTTATGTTCCTCCTCCTGACTGCTCCAGTATTCATAAGAAAGTGGAAAAATTTTTGCACTCTTCTGGTTTATACCCACAAACAGATGAACAGGGTTGCTCTTGTTTGAATAAGAAGAGCAATGTGCTATAAACATATATAGAGCTGAATGTTAAAAATGCTAACTAGATGCGTTAGAACTAAATGGATAGCTAGAGTTAAAGATATCTTAAAATAAATTAACATGTAGCAAGATAGAAATTGTGAGTAAAGTAGTTGTGCACGAGCAGCAAGGCAAAAAGACTCAAAAGTTACCACAGATTTTTGTGCTCAAATACTTTTTTTTTTTTTTCTTTCAATAGCTGGCTTCATGCACAGCCATCCCAATTCATTCTGCAGCATCCTGACTGGTTGGTCACAGGCTAACGACATTTGAAGAGGAAGAAGGTCAAAGCTATCATTACAGTGGTGACAACCAATCACAGTGGAAAAAAAATAAGTTTTATTTATTACACTTAATATAAGAAACCTTTACTGTGGAATATAATTGTACTGTCACTACACACCAGAGATTTTTAATCCCCAATCATTTCAACATATTTTACAGTTCATTACCTTTTCAGTTAGATATTGCAGGAAAGACTCTCCTGAGTCTATACAAAAGCCTTGAAAATTCTACTATTTGTACTCTCATATTTCACTTACATGAAACACTGGATGATGAATTTCAGTGAAGAAAAATACACATTCTGCATGAGGTTATTAAAGAATGAAGAAGCAAAAAAAAAATTCAAAATGTTTTGTTACAATTTTAAAAAGATCTAACATTTTGTTTCTGAAGCCATAAAATCATAAAATATCTATAAGTAAGATGTTTATAAGAACTTGAGTATGGTACTACGGCAGATAGTATAGCATTGTCTTAGCTAAACAAGATGGACTACATATCTCCCCAATAATACACAATGCTCTAACAAACAAATACAAAGTTATGTTGCCTCTAGGAGGAGATTACCTCTTATGATTCTCATAAGTTCTAATAAGTGTCACTGTGAAAAGGTAAGCAATTGTATCACTGTGAATTTTGTTCTGTAAAAATCTATCACATATGGTCATTTTTCACATAATATAGCTCCCAAGCCTTACTCTGTATTGACTGAATATAATCTAGACTTCATAACAAAAAAAATGACACTCTTGATGTTACGGAGGATGTCTAGTTAACTAAATCACAATGTGAAAACACAATTGTGTGTTCTCCTGTTTGTTTTGTTTTGTTTCTAAATTGTTATGTTAGGCCTTGAAATACTAATTCAGGAAAGTACTACTACACATGGGGAGAGGTATAGTTTTCTCCAAGTTCTATTCTATTTATTACAATGTTCAGCACAAATGGGCCATGCAATAAATAAAAAATTAAAAGTCATAAAAAAAAAAGAAAAAGGAAAGAACTAAACAAACCACCAGATACAGCAAGGACTTCACCCCAAAAATTTCACTAGTACGTCAAAAAGTACACCTTAACACATCACATAAGATCTTTCAAGTGTATTTTATTTCTTAGAAACAGCCTGTTTGCATTCTAATCGCATAGAAGTGCACCTCTTAAAGTGATGAAGAAAAAACACTGTTTGGGACATCAGAAAAATGTGCTTGATGAAAGAAAGTACACAGCCAGAAGAGAATTTGCCTCTTTTTTTTTTTTTGTGTGTGTGTTTTCTTTTTCTTGTGAGTCATGAAATTTGAAAACACTGTAGAATGAAAATAATGTGGTCTAAATCTCAAGTCCACCTGAATTGACCCTTATTCTAACAATTAATTTCCTTGACAAAAAGATGCATGGAAACAAAAATATATTAAAATACTGGTAGACACTAGAAGAAAGTACCTACTTCTAGAAAACAAGGAAAATAAAGAAAAATTGAACAGCTCTCAATCTGCAATGGCAAATTAGAAAAAGTATAGAAAAAAGGAATCAGGTAAATCAAACAGGAAATGTAATCAGCAATCATGAAATTTAAGTCTTCACTATTTTCTACTGTATTTTCTTCAAGTCCAGTTAAAGCAAAACTGGTGGAATTTATGCTGACACAAAACAGATGCAATACAATACAAAAACATGTCCTTCTCTTTGAGGAATCAAACCAGAAACCTTATCCCTTGAAGAACCAGCCACCCCACAAAACAGTATTACAGAAAAATGCATCAGAATATAGCTTGCCTGGAAACCTTGAGTTATCATCATCAAAAAAAAAAAAAAAGAAAGAAAAGAAAAAAACAACAAACAAATGAAACCAGTGCAGTGAAATCCTGACCTGTTAGAAATAATTTGCTATTCTCTTTGGCAGTGGAAAGGTTGGCACTATTTTGCCATTGAGTTCTGACATTGATTTCACTGAGCCTGAATTTTACTCTTTACTCACTAACTGATTGTTCACATTGGGAATCAGTTCTTGAGAGAAAATTGTTTGGGATGCTCGGTGGTGAGGACAAAATAAGTAGAATTTTGGGTACCTGAAGACTCAGCATATATATGAGGTCCACAATAACAGTAATAGCTAACAGAGTCAAGGCCCATGAACTTCGCATAACATTTTAACTCAAGAATAACTTTCAGTGATGCTATTCCGTAGTTATACTGATGGAAATAAGACTTAGCTAGAGGATTGTGAACTCCCCATCTGGAGTTTTACTAAAATTCATCAACTACAACAGAGGACTTATTCCTTTGAATCTGGTTGGTACGATACAAACCATCAATGCCTAAACTGTCACTGCTGGTAAAATTCTGCTTAATCAGCAGACTGATGATTCAGAAAGTAGTCTAGGGTGAGGAATTTGAAAGGCATTTAAGAAGGTTTTGCACTTAATTCTCGAAATCTTTCTACAAGGCTCTAATACGAGAGAATAAAAGTATGAAGTAATACAGTGCTGAGAAGACAAGCACAGATTTGTCATGAGTAGAAATTTAAGGCAGACTTTACCTCATTGAATTTCCACTTCTCCTTTCAGGGGAAATAAGGCTTCCAGCTGTCAAGTGAGATCTGCTAGAGCCTTTATTTAGCTCTGTTCACCTGGAGTTCACTTACCTAAAAAACAGATTTTTTCACCCCCCTTGTCTACAAACAGAATGGTATACAGGACAAGTAATTGGACATCCAGTTACCCACACTCCAACCTATCAAAGGACCTATCAAAGGTCAAGAAAAACTTTTTTCCTGCAAAAGATGAGGCTGAAAAGACGTTTTCACCTTTTTTTTTTTTTTTCCATAGCATAAGTAGCACTTGCTTTATGAGCTTGAGCTCATCTTGGAAACCAGAGCGTCTGGCACTGCAAGATGTCACAGAGTCCAATGTACTCACACAACCAAGGATTAGACCTTAGAACTTGCATAAAGACTAATAGGTTTTGAGCTCTAGAAAATGGGGAGATATGCCTGGAGCTGTGAATAGCTGGATTCTTTCCTTTTAAAATAATACTGGTCCATAAATAGACCCATGGATATTTGTATCCGCAACTGGACATAATTCATGTCAGGAGTGCATGTCTACAAATGCTACATATTACATACATGCTATATATTACATACAAGGTTAGGCGCAAAAGTTGAATTCTGCTATTCATTTCCACTTCTGTATCTATCTTTTCTTCTTGTGCCTTAATCAGTTTTAGAATCCTAGCATCCACTCATGCGTGCACATCAGTAGTTTTTAGTAACTTAAATAATGTTCCTAACATAGGAGAGAAGTCATCTCTCCATAATTTTAGAAAGACAAGGGTAATTTAGAAAACTTTTTCATAGATACTTCTCTATGACAATTTTTTTTTTTTTTTAAATGACAAGACAAGCTATACAATCTCTTTTTAGAAAAAGGAGTATCATCAGGATGTGCAAGTAAATGAGTATTATATACTAGGGTGGGTTGTATATGAGAACAAAGGAACAACTGGAAACATGCACGTTTCTGAAGGTACCGTCCTTTGAACCATGGAGATTTTTTCTTTTTATGCAATTAAATACATAGTCAATATACATTTTCTGAAATTACATTGGCAGAAGGATGAACAACTGGTAATATTTGGTTAATATTTGTGAACTCTAAAATTGGTTGACTAAAAGAAGAAGTAAAAGAAATGGTAAAAGAACACTTTCTAGTTTGCCACATATTTTATCTCGCCTTTTACACTTGTTCAACTCATTTTCCTTCTTTTTCACTTTCACTATTACTACTAATTTCAGACATCCTGAATTATAACAGGTGAAACACTGCAGAGCTTATACCTGAGTAAAAGGCTGGATCATATGAAACTAGTACTATAGCCATTTTAAAGTATGAGGGAACTATAATATTATTCTAATCTTTTACAGAAAATCCTAGCATCAGTAGATAAATGCTAAAACCAGACTTATTTAAAACTTTAAAACTGTTCTCATGTTGAATCAATATGCATGTCTAGAACCTTGTTTAAGAAAACTATTCACCATGCAAAGTTTTAAATGCACAGTATCAAAGAATAATTTTTGACATTTTGATTCATACATGCTTATAAAGCTCCAAGACAACATGGTTTAATTATAAAACATATTTCTACTGCCTTAGTCATGCCAATTAAATTTGATTGGATACTTTCTTTATTCAACAAGCCCCTTTCATGTCATTTTAATTTACTGTCAAAGCAGCCTGAATATTGGAAACTAAATTATTTACTACAGCCCATAAGCCAATAATGTTCCATTTGTCTCGTACAGAGGGAGACTAGACTAACAAGATTATTAAGGACATTACTTGTAATAGCGAATGTCCTTCACTTTATTTGAGCTTCATGCTGTGCTTTCAGAGATCATACTTCAAAAGAGCTCCATTTCATTCCATCACAGAACCTCTGATATAAATTATTCTTTGCTAGCTTTGTAATACTCTGATCATAAAGTGGACCCAATCTCGTTGCGTAAAAACAGAGGCTTCTCTTCTAAGATAACTACATAGTTTATTTGTGCTAAACACCTTTGATGCACTCCCTGGTGCCAATAATGCAGAACAGGCCGAAATCAGCTAAAATTTATTGTACAATGATAGCATCTCAGATTTAACTCAAAAGTGCTTTGGTTGTCTTTGCCATGATTTCAAACCAAATTCTGCAATCTAAATGCATGTGGTTAAAATCAATCTTATAATTTCTTAAAAACACCATGTAGGGAATGCAATAAAAGTAAAGCAGAACAGGCTGCAGGAAACCAACAGATCTAGCATTTCACAAAAAGAGACTTGAAAATAGAAAATTGATAAAGATAAATTGATAAAGAATTATAAACACAAAGAAAGACTGAAAAGATAATGAACTGAGCAAGGTAATTCCTGTCCTAATTTTAGATCTGCTTTTTGCCTTTTTGTTACAAGTCAAGTTCAGCAAGACTCTAAGTAGATGACTAACTCAAAGCAAATGAATAATCTTGTTTAAATCAATGGAGTTGCTTATATGCCTAAAGTTAAGCATATGTTTAAATCTTTCTTAATTGAGGAGATTTGTTACTTATGATTTTGAAAAGTATTTCATGGAATCAAAAACTGCACAGGGAAGTAGAAAAGTTTTTGAAAAAACTGAGTAGTAAAAAAACTTCATCTTTATAAAAAGACAGCTAGCATACATGTAAAAACTCCTCCAAGAACACTGGAAGAAAGACAGATCATATGGTAATTCCTTCATACTCATGTACACATACAAGAAAAACACCCAACCTTGTGCAATATATGTATCTTGAATTTCAGATACAGCATTAACTGGGGAAGGCACATGAATGTTAAATACTAGCCTCTTTTTCAACACTGACTATCTTGAGTTAAGGAGGTAAACTTAGAATGACAGAATCATTTAGGCTGGAAATACCCTTAAGACCATCAAGTCCAGCCATCAACCTAACACCACCATATCCACCAGTAAACCATGTCCCTAAACACCATGTGCATACTTCTCTTGAATATCTTCAGGGATAGGGACTCCAACACTTCCCTGGGCAGCCTGTTCCGATGCCTAACCACCCCTTTCTTGAAGCCTTGAACCACCCCTTTCTTTTCTCACCTAGTTACTTTGAAAACTCAAATTATGGGGGGGTTGCTGTTTTTGTCTGCTTTAATTACTTTTTGTTTTTATGATGTAGATACCTCCTAAAAGCTCACATGATAGAATAGGAGATAACTGTGAAAGAATAAGGAAGACAACAACAAAGATACAAATCTCTTCATATCTGTCAAGAAAATGGTGGAATAATCAGATAGATTAAATTGTTAAAACATTAAACATCTTGGAAACATTCACAAAAATTAGGGCCAAATATAAATTTCTTAATTTAATCTACTACTGAAGGACTTTCATTAGTATTTCTGTATGCTTGTTAGTTTACCTGTTCAGGACATTCACTAGTTAGAAGCTTTTAAATGACAATAAAACAAAACAAAACAAAAAATCAGAAGTTCCCAAATATGCAGAAATAAAAAGTAGGAAAAGACAGCAGCAATGTTTTCTTGACAAAAGCACTTTCTTATGATGGAGGAGGGCATAAGGTGATAATTTAGTGTTCCAGCACAGATTTACTGGATAATGGCCAAATATTTCAAGGCAAACACAGCTGTAATGTTTATGGTAAAAACAACAGGCTATGACAGCAGTCAGTCAGACATTCTGTATCCTTCAAGTACTGAAAATAAATTGTTTCTTTTCACACAATAGAGAGATTGCTAAAGCGTAACATGACAGAAACCTCTGAGAAAATTGTGTCCTCCTTATAAGAAGGATTTGTTATCCGCCTTTTTTTGTTGTTATTGTTTTTTGAGTGCTTTTTAAAGAGAATCTCATTCAATAACATCTCTTAATGATTTTAATATGATTTGGAGAACTGAAACTTAGAAATAATGCCACTAATAAATGCTACTGCTGTTAATGCCAAAAAAAAAAACAAAAAACAAAAAACAAACAAAAAAAAAACATAAGAATGAAGAGAAGTTTTAGTTCTTTGTCTTCAAATACCACTTTAAGTCTTTTTTACAAACCTGGATGGGAATTGTATATATCATACATATAAACAGTGCATGAGAACAGTTACAATCTGCTCCTGACAACTGAGCAGAAATTTGCCTTTAAACATGGGGACTTTGTCAAACTGAGGATTGCAGAGTTTGATTCTACAAAATCAGATATGACAAACATACATTCTCTTTCATTCTTTATCTTAATATGTGACACTCCAATTTCAGATCATCTACCTTAATACAAATTTACCAGGATATACAAAATGAAAAATAACTCAGTGGCCCACACTAAAAAAACAAACAACAACAACAACAACAAAAAACAAAAAACCTTACTGTAAGATTTATATACTGGAAACATACTGTATGACTCTACTACACTTAAATTTTGCTTTCTTAAGAATGACCAAATATTTTCCTAAGGTTTACAGTGTAATTACCAAAAAGCAGAAAATTTAATAAGATAGAGAATTTTAAAAATCACTCAGATAACAGAATTTATATTTTTCATGTTCAGATTCCATTATCAACAGCTGTTAAATCTAGATGCATTTGAACCACTTTGAAATTAAAAATACATATTCAAACTTGGTGGGTTTTTGTTTTATGTATGTTGACAGAAGGGAATGCAATGAGCATTCCATTCAAACCTTTGAGAAAATGCTATCTATCAGTTACCCACACAGGACAAATATAAGTATTTCCCACCTCAGCTAAAAAGGTGAAAGAAAAATTAAGAAATGAAAAACAAAACAAAACACAAAGTCCCTTCCCCCCTGCCCTGAATTTGTAGGGTAAATCCCATAATGTGCATGTAATTTTGTATGAATCAACAGCATAGATTCAAAATGTTAAACTGAGTCTAGCAAAATGTAATCCTTGTGTGTTCCTGAATTGTTGCTGATTTGTCTTCATGTCACTAATACTTTTTTAGCTCATGAGCTAAAATGTATTAATATATTAGATGTATTAATATATGCATATTCCATTTAAGTATGTTATGCATGTGTGTACCTAAACATAGGTGCATATATATGTAATACAGGCATCAATATAAAATATAAAAATATACGATAGCTAAAGTCATTAAGATTCAATCCAGGAGTTCTAGCCCTGGAAAAACTCATATATGTGTTGATGAATATAGTCCCTAAATACCCAGGATATACATGAGCTGGAACTCAGCTGAGGGAATTCTGAAATCCAGTCTTCTGCTTTTATCCCAAACATATATTTCATATGGGCCTACGTGACAGGACACGGTTCCTTTTTCATATTCATGTAGGTTCTTCGATAAACAGCAAAGCTGAAGTAATTCAATGGTAAATTAGGCCTTGTAAAGCTATATAGGAAGATGTTCAACAAGTTGCTTCATGTCACTTTTCTCGATTTATGTTATGGGTATGTTTGTTTTAAAAGACAAAAAGGATGAATTCTTTAACATTTCTGTATAAAAAAAATGTGCTTAAACTGTGTTTTTTTTTTTTTCCTGATTGAACTTTATACACCATGTTCCATTTTGACTGAAACAGTGAAATAACTAGCATGTTGCCTCTCTGAAGCCGAAAGCAATTTCCTTTTCTAATTTTAGTTATGCAAAGCCTATGGGCATCATCAGCATTTAGTAATTAGTTTTATAATTACTGCTGTTTTGCTCACTGTCATTCAATTTTTCTTACAACATGGTCTGGGATTGAAACATCCCACATCCACAGCTGTGTAAATTGCCATCCATTTATAAGACAAAAAAAGTAACATTCAACATACATCATTATTCAGTCAAGAATGTGTTATTGGTACTTAGGTGATCTCTGAGTACATAAGCTGCCCAGCAAAATACAAAGCAAAATATAATTCAAATACTTAGTAAATGTTACATAAGGTATAAAATTCTGGAGCATCTAAATTGGAAATAGAAGAATTTCCATTAAATAAAATTTCAGTCTATTATTGATGCCAGTATCTGTTTCAAACATGATTTTTTTTTTTTTTTTTTTACTGATACTGCAATTTGATCATTATTCTTACAAGAATTCGTAGTCTGACAACTAACTACTAGGTCATCTAACCTAGAATTAGCTATCAGTATAGTGTCAATACAGTTAGATATGGTATTACAAAATATTCTCCAACCTTGACCAGTTAGTTTTACGAATCCTAAAAAACACAAATGGGTCTTGGTATGACATTCATTTAAACCCAACAATTTGTCTTAATGACATTATATTCCAGCAAAATTAAAGGTTGGCTAGAATTCTTAGGGCAAATGAATTATGTTGTTTTGCAAACATCGTATTTCAAAATTGATAATTTTTTGAAATTCCTGATTTGAAATGTGTTAATTATGAGTTTTTATAGGCTGGAAATAAAACAGTCAACTAAGAATGAAAAATCTATATTCTCTTCTTAAAAAAAGCATAATTTCTTCAGTGAGAAAGAAGTGCTATATTTTCTAGAATATGACTGATTTAAAATAAAACCATGGTAAGAAGAAAATTCCCATGAAAGGTTCTTCCTGTGCCAGTTAGCTACTTGGATGCTGACCTGTGTCAGCAGAGCCTCCCTTTTAGAGGGAACAATCTTCCTTCAGCATCAGTTAGACCAGAGAGAACCAGCACAAATGCTCAGAAAGCAGATACGGAATAGGACATCAGGAAGGGGTTGACTGATATTTGTATTTCCCTCCTTCCAACAGAAAGAAAAGACAGAATAATATAGTCTGTTTAATCTCATTCCATATCTTTTTGTCAAGTTTAGTTCTGAGAAAACAGCTGCGGATAAACATAAAGCTGTTGTACACAAAGGGCAGGATTGTGCTCAGCCCTGTGAAGGGGTAGAGGAAATATTCCACTGCAGAAGAAAAAATCAGGCAGATTGCTTCCAAGGATTTTTTGCAGTAGTCCCCCCTATTTTCAGTTCTGTGACACAGCTAGGAGTCTTGCCATTTTAGCTTAGCAAATCAATAAGGAGAAGAAAATAATTCTACACATTTTTTTGCTGTTCTTTTTATTGGGCAAATCTTAGTTTAGAATGTATATAATGAAAACACACCGCATTCAACGTGACCATTCAACGTGGTCGGAAAATTCACGGTTTTTCCAAATAGTAAAATTTTGGACGCTTATATGAAGGTAGAAAAAATAAAACAAAGCTTTGCCTACATGGGTCATCTACAAAGTATGGGATAAGAAGATCCTCCGAGTCGAGATGCGGGCAGTTGCAATTGTTCTTACTTATTGTTCCTCCTCAGTTATTTTTGCTTACAGATTAGCAGTTGCAGCCTACTCCATGCCCACCCTCGCTAATAAGGTCTATAGCCTGCAAATTGCCTTTGCAATTGCTGCTACAGGAAGGCTGTAGACTCCTCACACACACTCTCACCAGTGAGGCTGTGCCATGGCCACAGCGTGAGGCTCGCTGGGAGCTGCAACCCCACCAGCAGCCCACGCAGCTCCTGCCTTGGTGTGACCTGCCGTAGTCCGGCAAACAGCAGTCTCTCTGAAGGCCACAAAATGCAAGGGTACCTGTCCCTGCGGGGCCCAGGTCTGTCAGGAAGTCCCTGACAAAAGCAGGAAGTACACTTTGAAAGACTGACACTACACACCATGCCACCAAGTGACTTTCCTCTTCTCTGAATCTCTGTATTTCTCTTCAAAGTGACAAAGGTTTTCTTTGTTTGGGTTTGGTACTTGGTACATGAGAACCAGCATATGGAAAATATCATCTCTGTCCTCCTTCATTCCTTAAAAAAGAATTGCAAAGGAACCATGTAACACGTCATTTCTGAGTGGAAGAAATAATTTCAATTTTTGAACACCTGAAGACATATAACAAATTGGGGGATTAACTGGCTATATACAACTAGGTCATCCTTTCAGGAAAAAAAAAAAAATCCAAACAAAATCTGTAAAATCCAGATTTACATATTTGTGCCTCTGAAGTTTTGGGTTCAGTTACTAAAACTGATGGATCCAAATGCAAAGCTTTTCCATCTTTGAAACGTGTAAGAGCACTTATTGAAATATTACAGGAAACACACCCAAATAAAACCAGATTATTTCTATTAGAAGTAGTATTTTGTTCATCGATGCACCATTCAAGCTAGGTGAAGAGCATCTCATACACGATGACTTCTATTTGTATGAATGTCACAACGTTACACGGTATTTCAAAAACAGCTGCAAAATGTCCTCTTCATGTGTTGTTCAGGACACCACACTCCTGTACTAATTTAAAGGAATATCATGACAGAAATATATTTTAGAAGCTGGAGTAACTGATTAATAGGAATCCATTTAGGTGCCTGTTGAGTTACAGAGACAAAATTTGGTGGTGAAAGGCTGGGAGAAGTGGTTGAATTGACCTTCCTGCACTCCTATCAGTAAGAGCTGCTTTTAGAATTCTGCAAAGGGTCTGGAAAATTCTCTTCCCACTTTGGATGGACCCACTTAAACATTCAGAAGGGTGAAAAGAGAATTCTTATGGAAGACATTTTGTCTGATGAATGGAGCAGGTGACAAGTTACTAGCTTCAACATTGATTTTTTTGTTAGGTTTCGAATAGACTCTGCAATAACGTGCAAAATATTTTGAGATCTTTAAATTACAAATCTCCAATAAACGTGAAGAAGCAATACTGTATATTCCAGAAAGCCTCTTCATTCATAAAATATTCCTGGCCATATGTCTGTAAACTAATAGCAATCACCAAAATGGCACGAAACATGGCACAAAAAGGTGTGAAAAATAGCACGACATAGATCTGATACATCTTCAGGGAAAAGTTTCAGGGGAAAGCACTCCAACATTAGTAATGTTCAGTGACTATCAAAAATGTATTTCTTCTCATTTTGTCAGTGCCTATTAATCCCAACTATACTGACAGTCAAAGGTTAAAAAAGGGAATAAATTACCATTATTGTCAATCATTACATACAGAAGAATAATTAACTCAGTATGTTTATTTATCTACTTTTGCTACTTGATTAAATGAATGATTGATGGCAGGTTCTTTGCTTTCTTTTCTTTTTTTGTCAGTATAAATGATCAGTATGAAACTAAACAGAGGCATTAAAATGAAATCATTCGAAGCATAAAATATACTACAGATGGACTCAGATGATTTCAACTTTCTTGTTAACTCTACTGTAACTCACTGAAATACATTTATATATACAAAGAAAAACTCTATTAATAGCAGAAATAACTCATAACCTGACATCCCTCCCTCCCAAATACTGTGTACCTTTAGGTTTACCTTTTAAGAAGTGTTTCAAAAGTTCTGGGGAGAAGTTGCACAAATGAATGTAGTTATCCAATTTAGCCTTTGACAACACATAACCAACTGTGTATGCAAAGAGGCCAAAGCACTCTTAAATTTTGGCTATTGTTATGAGTAATCCTACCCTAGTAAATAGTTTTGGGGAAGAAATCAGGGCAAATACAGGTTAAGGTAAATTGAAAAATTGGGTAACACGAGATGAGGGAAGATAGTGACAGAGAGAGTCAAGTATCTCTTTAATCTACCTGTAGCAGCATACCAAACAGGGCAGTGGTGAGTAACGCTGTCTCGGAGCCACAGGTTTCCCTTCTGACACACATGCTTCACAAACAAGAGAAGCAAGACTTCAAGTTCTGATATCACTTCTTTTAATGTAGCATAGAATTGAAGTAGTCACCCCAGATTTTTGAGGATGGACAAAATCCCACACCTCTGAAGTGAGGACTGAAGCACAAAGGCAGTTTCTCCCGAGGTGACCAAAGATTGCTGTCTAGGTTAGAAAAGTTAACTGAACGTAACTGCATTTTTGGAAAGTTAAGGGAATTGACCCGGAAGTCTGAGAAGACAGCTTTTGTACAGGATTACAAAGAAAGTAAAATATCTTTCTCCCAAAGCAATTCACAGAGGGAAATGGCTGAGAGTTTGAAATCTTCTTCTGTCACTTGCAGAATTTACTTTCGAGAATACAAACTAAAGGAAGTCACTGGCAAAATCAGGAGCTTAGTGTATAGTGGTGAAGAAACCGCGTCGCTCTGAAGACGACACTATTTCTTGAAGATAAGGCTCATGTCACTTGCCATTACTTGAAAATGCTAGAGACAGATGAACTGAAACCATGCAGATAGCCTGAGTCCACTTAACTCTAATTTTGAAGCAAGGAAAGTATGGATTCAGAAGGGCTTTTCTTCTTATTTCCATACAAACTTTGGCTTCAGTTAACACGCTGTCTTAGAAAGTAAGTTCCTTTTCCTTGCAGAGCTCGAACTTATGTGCACCACAGAATTGTGATTGCATATGTGTCTGTGTTGACAGCTCCTTGTTTCGAGAGATCTTCTGGATTCTGCAGGTAAGCCAACATTGCAGTTGTGCCTATCCTGGCCCATTCAATATCCTAACTGTGAAAGCCACATTCCCCAGAAGATTACTTCCCCAATCTCACCTTGTGGTGCCTACTCTCTAAATTCAGTTCTGTCTACCACAGCCTATTACTACTAAAATAACTCTGCTGTTGAGACAAAATACAAACTAAGGGTAACCTTCAATTCCTGAGAATTTGCCTCTTGACATTGTTCAAACCTTTTCCAGAACCACCATAGTGAGAGAGAAATACATGTTAATTCCCAAAGCAAAAAAAAAAAAAAAAAAGCTTTTCATATTACACCAAAATGCATATTTAATATGTCACTGAGATAAGCCAGAGAATATCACACTGGAATAGACACTGGAATTTTTACTTTAGGTTTTTATGACACTGTTATTGAAATATTGTGTTCAGCTGTGGTTTTCTGCATTCTGAAAATGTTAGAAAATTGGATAGGACTCAAATAAGAGCTACAATAGTGATTAGACTTCTGAAAGTCATTCCCTATAGTGAAAGACTAAGAAAGCTCAATTTATTTAGTTACTGAAAAGAAGGTTAAGAGGATCACAATACCTACATGTGGAAGAGATTTCTGACAGTAGGCAGCTCATTAATCTAGTGAAAAAGGCATAACAAGATCCAGTGTTTGGAAGCTGAAGCTGAAATAAGACTACAAATGAGGCGCACTTTTTTCACGGTGACAGTAATTAACCGTTGGAACAATCTGCCCAGGGATGTAGTTGATTCTTTATCATTTAAATGCTTTACATCAACATAAGATACCTTCTTAAGAGATAAACCTGTATCTCAAACAGATGCAGAAATTACTGAATGAGGTTCTGTCCGGGGTCTGCAAAAAGTCAGACTGGATGCTTACCACAGCTGCTTAACATTGTACCTTAACAAAACAGTTCCGCAAGTGCTCTCCACTTCAAGAACCAATCACCTCATGACCATCATATCTTGTGTATGCCATTCAGTTGAAACTGAACAGAGGTTCCCCCAGAATTCATCTTTTTGTTTGGAAGGTGAAATAAGAACATTTTCAGGACAGACATGGGCATCTTAAAGATGATGCCCGTGCCACATTCTCTGTCTGGCATTATCACTGCTAGAGACCAAAGTACCTCAAAGCTGCGAGTGAGCACACACTGGAAAACCGTTTGAGCATTGGCTTTGCCTGATGCTTCTACCCAAGGAACATCTATGGGACTGACTCCAAGCTGGTGATGGGTGAGTCAATATGCAGACCTTGTAAAAGATTGCCAGTTATAGTCTTGAGGCAGCCACGTGGCCTCTCAACACAGCTGTCCGCATGAAGACTGCAGTTCCTTTATATCTAACAAAGTTGTTGGGCAATCAACAGCCTCCATGGGGCTGTTGGAGAAACCAACAACAAAAGCAAAACGTATGATGATGCCAGGTGAGCTGTTACTTACTCTCAGTTCCTTAGTAGTAGTTTTGAAATAAACCTTGCCCATTAAGTCTTCAGGATAGCACGTTGGAGCAAAAGAAGAGCAAAGGGGAAAAAAAAAGGAGAGAGAACAGGATAGAAACTAGAAGGTACAGAGAGCAAGACATGAAGAGTAAGTAACAGCTAGAGCTTTTACATAAAATAAGGCGAAAACTAATCACCCCATTTTTCCCAGCTACAGGAAGGGACAGAAAGAAATATTTAAAATGTAAACAAAAAGAAAAGTTATGCATCATTCAGAAAATGGTGTTAGGGTGGAAGCCCACAGAAAATCACACCTGAACTTCCCATACAATATACTTTCTACAGGCTTCTGTGGATTTCTTATATTTTTTAGAATACCTAGGGTTTTTTTTGTTTGTTTGTTTTTTGTTTTTGTTTTGTTTTTTGTGACACTTAAAAGATTGGCAATGGATTACAAAGCCTTTAAGAAATACCAGAGGGATTATTTTTCAAGGTATGCCTAATTAAGACAATATAACACAGACATTCAGTATGAAATGGATTAGAAATATTCCTCCTATTTAATTGCTTCATCATCCATTCTGAGTGTATGCCCTAATGGTTATTCTGAAAACTATGTCCTCACAGAAACGGGTTAAATTTCCTGATGAAGCGCTTACTAAATACAGTATTCTTGCAAAGGACATGAAGATAACCTTCTTGCTAAAGAACTAGACTCTTAATCCTAGGACATGGGAAGAAGGCTGTACTCCCTCCTCTACCACACACTTCTCATGTGATATTGAGCAAGTCACTCTTGGCTGGCTTTGCAAATGTGCTCAGCAGCTGCTTCTTATGATCAGATTACCAAAGTGCTGAAATCTTTTGAAAATCTGGCTATTTATTTTGTTGCTGAATAGGATCAGAGATCTTTTGAAATCTGGCCCCAGTTGGGGTGCTGTGCTCTTTTGAAAAGCTAGCCCTAAATCTGTATATGCCTCAATTTCTCTATTAGCATTATCAGCACTGTTCTGCTTCATCAAGAGGATGAGAAACAGCTGGCATACACAGCAATTCAAATTTGAAAGGGGATACATAAATGTAGAGTTGCTCTGATAGTTGCAGAAATGTCACATGTACTTTAAAAAAGCAAGCAAAAAAACAGCTCCTGATTTTTCCTAAACCCCTACAAAATTGTGGCTTTCTATAAAATCTAAAGTGAGATAAAGTTGACAATATTCTGCTTGCTGTATGTAATGGCTGGGAATTCTCTGTATGTGTAAAAATGTGAACAAAAATATTTCTCCATCTTCCTTTTATGAATATGCATTTAATGACTTTCCAGATGACGAAATAAGACATGGAATTTTGTACTTGCATGTGGCACCACCCCATGCAAAGCAAAGCAAAAACAGTTTTTATATAGTACAAATAGAACGCAGAGTGCCAACACACACATGCTTGTGCAGATGCACTCGGCTAACTCTGCGAGTAAAAATTATAGGGACTGACATGCTCAAGCACTGAAATTAAGGTAAGCATTTTGTAACAACTCCAATTATGAGGAGGACTGTAGCACAACTGGAGTTAAGTAGTTTATTAGGGATTTGCCTTTCCTTCCTTAGAAACAGAAATCACAGTATGACTAATTTCAAAGGATTTAAAAAGAAAAATATTCATGTTGGCTTAAAAGCTAGCAAACAAACAAAAACTATGTTTCTTAAAGGAGCTGAATATTTTAAAACATCACCTAAGTTCCCAGCAGTGCGGAGATTCCTATTTTGCTCACAGTCTTGGAGAGATGTAGAGGCTTACATGTTCTCTAAATTGTAAGCTCTCTATGAAGTGTGTTCTTTAATTACAGACAGCTAATGAAAACAGTTTTTACTGATCTCTCTAATGTCCTGGGAAAGTCTTTACTATGGATTCATTGTATTCTACTTTATATCCCTGATTGAAATGGGAGACCACAAGAGCATAGGGATTTGGTGGAAACTCGATTTCCTTCCTCCATCTTCAAAGAGAAGAGCTGCAGAAATTAAGCTGCGTTGATATTGTGGTCAACCTTTGGTCAGACTGTGGTTATACTTGCATATTATATAGATCTAAAATCACTGCACTTTGGTTTTTAAAATTCTACCTTGAATATCTAAATCTTGCTCTGTTGACCACAGGTATCTAATATAACTATTAAACAAAAATAAGAATTATTATTAAATCCATGTACTTCAAACTTCATTTCCAGGGCTCTGACTATTATTTACTCCAAATATTCAGACAGCCACTTTGGAAAATACTAATAAATATATAATTGCAAGCATATGAGATGGAAAACATAGATTTGCTCTTTCCATTTTAAAAAAAGGTTTTATGTTTTATTTCACTTCAGACAAAATATTTTCTTTGAGTCATAACTTTTGACCTGTAATATGGAATAATGTAGCTCTTGGTAAAAATAAATAATAAAAATTAAAAAAGCCTATTCATAATAAAAAGTCTCCTTTTGTGTGTGTGTGTGTGTGTGTGTGTGTATGTGTGTGTGTAAGGTCTGCTACATTTATTATCAGCTGCTTAATCTATTTCTTCACCTCTTCATACAGATGTATTTATTATCCCCGTCAATGGTCTCAACAAGATCTAAAGGAAGCAGTCATTATACTGGAGATATATGGTAGAAGTTCAGATGACCCAGAAATCCAGTAAACTACATTAATAGAAGAAAGGTATTGCTAAACTCTATTGAAGTTAGCAGGACTTTAAGAATGTTCTTATATTCTTTGCACAGCTGAGGAGACTCAGGTATGATGGCTATATTGAAACTGTTAAATCCAACCATAAGATCCAATTCTTCAACCACTTATTTACAAAATGGATCACTACAATATTAAGCTTCACAGAGGCTCTGTCCACAACACTCTTCATAGCTAAGTCACTCGTCTTCTGTTCAGAATAGGACAAATGAAAAGACAAACAAAAGTACTATCAGCTATTGCCCTACAGAGAGCAACAGCCCTTTTTCATTTTACATATCAAAACTACAGCAATGATTACTTTTTGTCTGTTTCCGATTACTATAAGCAAAAAACAGAACAAGCATTTTTGGCACACCGGATTTATTGCACATCTGTAATTGGCTAACCCCATCATATGCATTATTTGAAAAAGTTATGTAGACTATACATATAATTTAAGATACTCTTGCTTCTTAAAAAGACCACCTGGAGCTAACCCATGCGACATAAAACATGAATGTAAAATCATATGGAAATATTTTATTAAGAATTTTTGGAAAAGTGGACTTTTTGGCATCAATTTTTACATAGAAATTTCTACTCGATGAGTAATGAGCTCTACTTAACAATACTTGTCATTATATAATGAAATTAAGAAATAACTTGTTTTTAAATTGAAAGTTTTCCCTGACTTATTTTAACATCATCACCAATGTTGCAGCCAATGCAACTATCAGTACAATTCTCCTCATGACATATTTACCACTCCAATGCTGAAGGGCCACGCTCTTGCAAAAACCCACTCATCCCATACTGTCGATATTCTCAGCCATGAATTAGAATTAAAATACCCACCATCTTGTAAGTGGAATGAGGAAATTATATGAATTTTGAATGACACAGTGGATTACTGTCTATTGGCATGCATATGGAAGGAAGAAAGACTGAAGTGAACAATTAATTTTTTTTTTCTTTTAAATAGTGAGTTTTCACGAGTTTTTTCATTACCAAGACTGCACTGAAAATTCAAGAACTGTAGCTGCAAACACAGGGAAAAATGCAGGAATACAAAAAGGGGAGAGTCAACACTGAAGCTGACAAGAGGAAGATTTTATGCATATTCAGTGTTCCAGCTAAGGACTAAGAAAAAAAAAAGACTGGCTAAGAAAAATAAGCTGAATAAACTGTATTAACTAAACTGTATTAACTGTAAAGAACATAATGAAAATGCAAAAATGACCAAGCCAGTGTAACAGCACAAGAAGAGAAAACAGAAGATGACTTGCAGTGCAATAGAATGGAAAATATAGTAGCAGCTTGGAGTAAGAGGAAAAACATTAAAGTCACCTGTTCTATTTCCTTACTCATAGAAACAATTATTGTTTGGTTGTTTTGCTATTTAATTGTTAAGTTGTAAGGTGGAGTTCTAACAATAAACAACTCTTCCAGGCACTGACATCTGATTGACAACATTTTAGAAAGAGTATTAATTTGTTATCAGCGGTAAATGTTTTGTGTCTCCACACAAGTGATGGATAGAACTTTTTATGACACAAATAAAGCAGCATCAGAGACTAAATCATTCTATCATTTATGCTAGCTGTGGAAGTATCAGGTAGGCTCTTTTTATGCTTTTGCTCATGAAAAAAAAAAAAAAGAGCTGAACTTCAAATGCTTTTCTCATTGTTCCTGTTCTGCATCATAAGAAAACCAAACCAAAATATTGCAAAATCTTGTAACAAAATTAACTACAAAGCAACAGCCAGTAGCCTGGAATTTAGGATAATCAGGATAAAAATGACTAACACAATAATAATAATAAGAAGAATAAAGAACAATATAATTTTCTATTTCATTATATTGAAATAAATTTTAGGAGGTTTGATTTACTAAGTTGTACAGATCATTGTCAATGATCCAAACATCATTGTAATTTACAAATTTTAAATCAGTGATGCCATATTTACTGCTAGTTTATTCATGATCGTGCCTAGAGCGGTTTCTGCAGAAACCTACTGAAGCTCGTTTATTAATAGTAACTTTCCCTTAGATCTGCTTTCCAAGGTCAATCAGTTATACAGTTAATGTTCAGGGTGTGATCTGCCAATATAGTATTCTTTTACTATTTTAAAACCATAATCTTATGAACTAGCAAGTTAAATGCCTTAAAAATATTTCAGTATAGAATGTATATCTTCGTTAACTGGACTTGCAATCTCAGAGAATTAGGCTTTGTTTTACAAAAAACTACTTCCCATTTATCCATGCTTATTGAATAAACATAATTTTACCCTTATCCTTAGAGGAATTTTCCCAATAGTTTGCCTATAACTGATGACAGACTAGCTGATCTACATTTACCCATGTCACTCCACTGGTATTTTTGAACTCTCATCATTCCAGTTTTTTCTTTCTAAACTTCTCCCCTTCCAATCTTATCTATCTAGAACTTCCAGGATATCAGAAGATATATTTAAAATTAACTTAGTGGGAGAAATATCTTATCAGGGTTTTTAGAGCCCTTTGATACAAGTTATCCATGTCAGCTGGTTTAATAAAGCTTAGCTCTACTGGATGCCACCCAGATGTTTTTCAGTTAATGAACGGTTTTTCTAGTACATCATTCAATTTTCTTTCAAATCTGTCAGGATGTTTACCTGTCTTGGAAATGTGGTACTTCAAGATGAGTTGTCTACAAAGATTTTTTGTAATAACATACACATGGGATAGGCCGTGTCAGGACGGCAGGGACTGAGCTATAAACAATGGCACATTTTCCACTGCCTCTCAGGTTTTTAGGGAATGAGGAAATTTTATATGTTGGAATCCACAATGGTAAAAAAACAGGTCAGGCCGTCAAAATTGTATGAGCATATCTCAGAAAATAAAAACTTACCATGTATCTATGATAAAGAACTACTGAGCCCAAGGAGATCTGAACTTTTAGTTGTTTTATTGATATGCTGGGCAACGGGGCCCCCTTTCATTTTTCTAGCTCTGCTAGATTTTTCCTTAATGTTTCTGCTTTTCTTTGTCAACTTTCTGCACCTTAGATATTCCAGTTTATCTTAATTGCTATATATTCCCCTTTTATTCCCAAAGTTTTACATACAATTTTTTTCAAATTATTACATTCACTTTCATTCTGAAAAAGTACACAGTTTTATAATTTTCAGGTGCCTACGAAACCATCATTTCACGTTTTTCCTGTAAGAGTTCTAGTCAACTTCTATTCTAATTTTTCTACCTAAATTTTTCCTCACAATCAATTTCACATATAAGTTTCACCATTAGGCAATTAGTCCCTCAAAAGCACTGAGTATATTGGTCGGCACCCTACTCCATTTGCAGGGATTGAAAGCAATCAGGTCATGATCACTTGTCACTAGGCAACCACCAACTCCGAGTCCAGTATTCAATTCATCTTATCTATCACAATGAGATTCAAACAGAGCTACCTCATTTTGGGTTCCATATCTTTCATACTAGAAAACCATCAATAATTCTCACAAAGAACATTAACTTTTTACCACTGACTGCTTGAAATTTCCAGCACTCATTTCCTACATTCAAACATCACCTAATAGTCTTTTTCTTTAACCTATGTAATAGATGATTAAACAACTTAGCACAACAGTGCTACCCCTATGACCACATAAACAGGTTTAGAATGGATAGGTATTACATTTATAATCAGTGTTTGATACTTGTACACAGCCAAAACATTGTATAAAGGCTTTCACATCAACGTGAATCAGATTTTCCTATCAATAAGAGAAATACCTGCAAGATAGGGGGTAATAAATTACAGGGCTATCAAGGATTCTCCAGCACAAGAGCAGAAGTTCCACGTGAAGCAGGACAGTCAGATTTTGAGACCCTTTTCATGACAAACAATACTGCCAAATCATCTGTGTTATGCTATATTTGCTATGCCATCTGAAAGATCTTTTCCTGTCTGACAGTGAAAAACAAAGTCTCAGGCCAAAAACATAGAGGAAGAAAGTAACTTTTATTTCTTCATCTCTGTGGAAGGTTTCCCTGAGACGAAAGTCCATGGTAGTTCAGAAGGGAAGGCTGCTCTTAGAGGAAAGCTTGTGAGGTTTAGCAGTGGAAGACTTGTACTGTCTTGCTTCTCCTACTCAGGAGACAACATCCAGTTTAAAATTTAGAAGGGTGACAACAGATAATGTTACTTAATCATTCACAGTGAGATGATTCAGAAGGGAACCACTTATTTACCTCTTAAAAATGTCTACTTATCTAGCATAAAAATTATTAGAAAAAGTTATTTAAATTAATGAAGGTAATCCCGCTTGACATTTGTGATAACAAGTACCATACTTTCCAATTATTATTATTGCTTATTTTCTTTCCCAGAGAATTCAAAGCACTGGACTCAACCCCAAGTTCCATAGTATGATAAAACATAAAGCTCCTTTTCAACCTATACTTTGTTGGCATTGATAACTGACTCCTTGAAAAACACAATAGTTTGAAGGAAATATGCACTTTTGTTTTAAAGCATAATTTTTCTTCTTGTGATTGTCAGAAGATTTTTCAATTTCTCACCAATACAGAATTGAAGCAACATTGAATGCCTTATTGCAAGCAGCATGTCAGAGGCATATTTAGTTACATAGGACAAAAGCAATATGGAAAAGAAAAATTTCAGTCCACAGCAAAATTTTGACAACATCCGATTTCTTTTCATACTCAGACGTATTAATTTCAGAACGCAGATGTGTAAAACTACCTGATTTCAGAACACATAGTGCTAAAAGTAGAGATGGCTAAACTAAAAGTGACACATCAGTCAGTACTGTTTGCTGAAGTCCTTTTCACTCCTCACCTACAAACTCATTCACCTCATCTTCTCTCAAGACAGAAGATAAGCAAGATTATTTTATATAGGTAAAATAATTTTTGGCTTAAACAAAATAAAGCGCATGGTAAACCCACTTATAATTTGAGATTGCAGATAATCCCTTAATTACTTTTTTCATTCAAAGAAAAGACATGCCTAATCTTGTTTTACATACTCTAGTTTCCATATGTCATATCATTCAGCAGGATACTAATGGCCTCCCACAAACATTTGTATTTCCAAAGACAAAAACGAACACCTCAGTTTACTAAAAAAGAATGAAAATCATTATAGAAAATTTCCAAAAAGGTTTACAGAATTAGTCACAGACTGAGCTTAATTGCTGCTTCAAAAGAAACAGAAATGGCAAGTGCCAACAACCCTGTTCAAGACAAAGAGTCAGGAGCCTTCTTTTTACAGTGATGGTGATCCCGTGTTAGTACTAGTTCTCCAAAGCTCGCCCAAAAAGGAGGTACATGGTATGAATTTACATCAGTCACAGATATTCCACACATCACAGAACATAACAGCACCTTACACTCTTCCTCTGCCTTCCTCTCTTCTCTTGGAAAAAAAAAATAGCTTGGTGAAATATGTATCACATAGTGGAAAAGAACATAAAAAGATGCACAATCTTTGAACATTTTCAACAACAGTTTGTGCTAAAAATGTAAAGAAATTAGGAGTCAATCCTTTGCAGACAATGATATTCCAAAATATGAAGGTGCTCACAACAGTCTGACGTTGTGAAAGGACTACAGGACCTGCTCTGGGTCAGGCAATCAAAACACATGGGAGGCCTGCAAGTGACATGCCACATAAGACACTGCTTACTGGCTGAACACACGGTACATGCCATAAAAGCATTTCCATTCTCAGATCAGAGCTTTCAGAAAAGTTGCTTCAAGTGCGAAAAAAATTGCTTAGCAGTTCATTTACTTTTCTCCTCAGAATATTTCCCTTAAAAACTGGGAGTCAAACAAAGACTTCAGGAGGGTTCGAAACAAAGAGGAATAGTACTGGTATTCATAACATATTGTATGTAGTATGCAAAGAATAACAATTTTATGTTTAGCAACTCTAAATAACTTTTTGATTATTTTCAGCCTTATAGGAATCATGTCCTGATCTTTAAGAACTCTAATCTTTAAACTCATCTGCTGTAAATTGTGTGTGTATTTGTTTACAAGGACTAATACTTCCTACATCCAGAAAGCCTTAGACAATGCACCAAAAAAATTGACTGAAGTCTGTGGATGGAAGATTTATCCATTTTTAGCAAATGTCAAATCATTGGCTATTGCTTTTAAGATTAATAAAAGATATAATGGTTTCTAGATAGCCTCTAAATAAAGATTACTATGAATGGAGAAATGATTTACCAATAGTCACCACAATGAGATTTCTTTAAAGGTTACAATCATCAGTTATTTAGCTGAAACACTGCTGAGAATGCCTGGTCATTTCTTGAATAATGCATAATGTTCGTTGTAGATTTGATCTGTATTATAACAATACAGATATTTCTTAAATAATGGAGAAAACAATCTGTTACTTTCCAAATGCTCAAGATATTTCCATGAAGTAATTGACTCTGAAAATATTATATGGAGTCACCTGAGTGTGCATTTGCAAGCAAAACTTGTAGTGATCACTGCACAATAGGCATAAGTGAACATACTCATCAGCCTTTATAGACTTTTAAGAAAAGCTGTGATAAATACAGGGCAGAGTAAAGGACCTTCCTGAAATACTCAATTAAAATTATTAAATTGCTGTACAGTACCGGGGAACAAATTTAAAACTAAGCTTTGAAATGTAATTATTAACACAAGCAGACCATCACATTTGGGGGAGAAAAAAAAAAAAAAGCAGTTGCCTATGCAACATAAGTACCTCATATAATTTTCAAAATACCTCTGAGTCTATTCTGGTGATTGCTTGGGCTCGTACAAAGTATAATGTCTACTGTTTTATTGTAGGATTATCAACCATACTTCATATGAAGCTGTAAGCTATTTATGAGAGTTTGTTTATCCATATGAACTTCTTCAAGGGCAGCAAAAAGTGACCTTAATAAATGAAAATTAATTTCTTTTGATGTAATTTCACAAATGTTTGATCAGAATGTGTTAACAGGTTTCTATGTAAAGAGAACTGGTGAAGTAATAAAATATACCTGTACTGTACAGTTAAACCTGCTTATGATGAATTCTCATACAATGGAACACCATTTATTAGTAATAATTAAGCATTATTTCAATATGCTGACAAAAAATACAATCTTAGTTAGCATAAAAAAAATTCTGCTCAAATAGTACCACAAGCAAAAATCCTTCTTTATCCCACACACAGCCCTTATGCCTAGAGGAATGGGAACCTTATCATCAGAGGGTGGAAAGACATTAATTGTTTACCTAGCTTTTTTATAGGGAGGAACATGTTAATCTGGACCAGACTATTTATGCTGTTATCTAAGAAGAAGGTTTTGTTCTCCTTGAAAAATCTCTCCTTCATTAGAATCTTTGCCCAAAAGGAAGCTTCAGATATATATATTCTTATATATTCAGATATATATTCTTATTCCACAAGAGGATAATGAAAAACAGATCCCATATACTCTGAAAACATGCACAGAGACCTGCAAAGATCAGACTTTCTGTAACACAGGGCAGCTTGTAGAAGCTCTGTGTGTTAGTTAGCTACAGGAATTTGGGGAGGAATTACTTATATTAACAGACAGATCATAGCTCCTATAGCAAAAAGTCCACTTTACACTCATCTTGAAACATTGTTTAATTACCTGAGAGCAAAGTCTCATCCTGAAAAAATGGGGAACATTTACATAGTGTATCATGAATGAACCATGATATACTCATGAACCTGATGAACCACGTTATACTCATGCTCTGGATGATGTAATTATTACCTTTTTTTCTTCATGAAAATTATATATAGCATGGCAGATAATATAAATGAAATATATGAAGTGATGCAAATACGTACAGCTACTAAATCATCAGCCTGAAAGTCCTTTGGTTGTTGCCCTCCATGTCTACTGCCCTCCGTCTACTGAAAATTATAACTTTGCTCAACTAATCTTACTTCCTTTAAACAGAAGAGCAAGTAAAAGCTCTTTGCGCTGCCAGTACCAGAAACCCTTCATGGACAGTTGTTGTGGTTTAATAAATAAGGTTCTCTCACATTAATCTAAAATACATATCAGACAGCAAGATCACACTCTTCTACATAAATAACATGAGTAAAAAAAACTACACAAAAACGTTCAGTTTATACAAGTCACTGGAAACACTAGTCAGGACCAATATGCACAAGGCCTCTAAAATCAATTTTCTGATTTCTCTATTACCAGACTTCTGTGGTGACTCATGTCTAAAACATTGGTTTTGCTGCCCAACTGCTTGTTTAAGCATGAAAAAAGGGTGTTCAATATTGAAAATGGCATATTTTGGCTGAAGTCTTGATAGATGCCTACAGGCTCAGAAGTCAAAATAATTCCTATACACATTACAAGATGATAAATAAAATCCTGGTCTCTAATCTGAAGATTTACAAATTTGGATGTGATGTTCATGAACTTAAGACGACATGATTTTGCCTTTTAGTGACAGAATTAAGAGATTGAGTCCTCAAATCAAGAATTAACACCATGCCCCGATCCTTTTATAGAACAGTAGAATAAGAAAAGTAACACAATCTTGAACAATTTAATCTACGCTACCCAGAAGACTTACAGCTGTAATACTTATATCAACAGGTTTCTTGTTAAATAAAAATATATAAAATAAGAGGTTTATTTCACCTTCACATGGTGTCTTTCTCATGCAGACCTCAGATTTCCACATTTGTATCCCTTTAAAGGATTTGATATGCAGGGAAAGAAGAAAGGATGATTGTAAAAATTTCAATTTAGAGGTTACTAAAGGCTGCCATATTCGATACAGTACAATGTATTCACACCATACCTTTTACTGATGTATTAGGTGGAGGCCCTTCCATTCTCAAGTTCCATGGAGGATCGCCTTGATTAGCAAAGTCCCTCATTTTCAGATAGCTAATTGTAAGTCGGATGATGGATGCCTTGTCAAGCTGGCTGGTAATGGCTGCAGGCAGCGGCAACAACTTTGCCAACTCATAGAATTCAAAATTCTCCTTTCCCCGGCGAGAGCGAGCGGCATCTCGGGACTTTTCCTTCCTCAGAGCTTGTAAACTGAAGAAAATAAACAAAGCAGGACATTCATCAATATTAGTGTTCTGTCACATTTAACCAATTTGCTGTTTCATTGCTGGTCTTCTATACATATTACCGCATTTTCAAAATGTTGTGTATGGATGTACAGAATTCAGGATATATTTAATGGTACTCCAGTCTTTGAATAATTAAAACTAATGATAGTATTTGAGTTTCAGTTGTAGACATTTTATGTAACTACTCATTTCAGCAGCTTCCTTCTTAGCCTGCCCTTCCTTTTTCTGATGCCAGTCACAAGAAAGAATTCCCAAGAATACGGCGTTTATCTACACAGATGCCATTGCTCCTCCTGACCCACTGTAACCCATTTTTGTCTAAATTTGTACCAAATTCTGACTCTCGTGGGAAAGGAGGTAGAAGCAGATGACTGAAGTGTTTGTCACCTCTGAAAGGGGTTGCTATGCAAGCAGCCAAGATGACCAAACAGGTTGTAAAGTAGCTTCTGAGGCACAGAAGTTTAAAATCTGATGTAAAAATGAAAATCTGCTGGGATTTCAAGAAGTTACTCTTTATGAGTTGTTCAGATGCCCTTGCTATGGGAACGGTAACCTTTGTCAGAGGTGTGAGAAAGTAGTTAATAGAGTTATGTGCTTCATGTTTCTGATTGTAATTAACTACCACATATATGTCAGACTCCTGGACAACTTTTGATCAGAAAGGACCTTCTGCCTTATGCTAAGCAGGTGGAAATGCAGAGACATTCATTTACTCCTGTTTTACCAATGTATCGCTTGCTACCACCCATATGCAAGGCCTAAAAGTAATAGATTTTATTCCTGGGTTGTTTAATTGGCGTATAATTGCTGAACACACATTGGGTCATCAAGAATGTGGTCTTTCCCTGATCCTTTCCTGAAACTCAAAGGAAACTCGAGTTTCAGTTTGTTTCAATATGTGATAACACTGCTTTGCAAGGAAAAAGGAATTAACTCTTTTTTTTTTTTTTTTTTTTTTTTTTTTTGCGTGGCTTGAGGCAGACAGAAATGTACAGTACACTTCCCAGAAGATTAGGAGTTGATTTGTAGATAATACAAACAACATATATTGCTTCCCCCGCACATTGTGAGAATTTCTTTTTGGAGACAGAATAGAGTTTTCAACTCAGGATGCAAGTTCCAATGTGCATCTACTGTGGTGGACAGAGGTTGGTACTGATGTTGGTGTCTGCCAATCACTGTATAAGGTGAGCAGAAACAGTTGTAGTCCTTCACAAAGACTGTATTTTTAGTTTGTTTCATTTGATTGTTAACTTGATGAAGTTACGGACACAATTCCATTAATTAGCCATTGGTTTACAACAGAACTGGAATTCAACTAGTCTACAACAAAACTGCAAATGCTTCTCTCAAGCTTCTACAGTCCTCCTTGAAACCTTGGATTTCATCAATACACAATCTACAAAATCAACATGGCATATGAAGTAGATCAGTAGAAATTAGGCATGTAAATCTAATAACCATGATTCTGAGACCTCTATTTGCCTATCTTTCTAATTTGGAGATGATTTAAACTACAGAGATTCTCTTATTTTAATATTCTTACCCTGCATTTTTATGGCTGTCTCTGCCCAAGGTACACCTCAGACTTGAAAGGGCAGATCAGCTGGGCCCTTAAAACACAAATGAAGTTCCTCCATCACACTGCCCTGAAAATGATTAACAACTCATATTCCCTACACAATTATATTTAAAAAGACAGCCTAGCTAAAGAATACAAGTTGTAAGAGATCAGGATACCAGGAGGAAATGCCACCTGCTTAGCCACAGGTGAAGATGTTCTATTGAATCCCATACTAAGGTACCTACTTGTCTTCATGAACTGTATATGAACTGCCAGCAGCTAGATTCAGGTTTATAAGTTATATTCTAGGAGACAAATAGGACTTCACAATGTTCATGGAGATACACCTTTGTCCAATTTTGAGTTTTAAATATCTACCATCATAGATGTGAAAAACTCCTCAAAAAGTGCATTAAATATAGCCAGTAGAAATATTTTTATGCATATACAGAAACCTGGAAACTGCAGCTCTGTGAGGTGTGACCCATCCAATTAATTTCAGTGAGGTAAGATACCCTATACAAGTTAAATACCTACACTGGTAACATAAAAGAGATGCAGGCACGTCTCTACTCAATTTCTTGCAAGTGAAAGCTCATTTTCAGGATACAAGAGATAGCATTTACTCATTTGTCATCACATTTTATTCTCCAGAATCCAAGCCTGAAGACCCCAACTCCCCAAATCAAGTTGAGGAGTCCAGAAGAGCTGAGATTCTAGATCTATTCTGAAAGTCTCCACCAAGAACATCAGTCCCATACCTTCTTTCCAAAGCACCATACCTCTGTGCATGAAAGGGACTTTTTGGAGATCCTTAGTAAAACATGTCAGAAACATTGCAGATCCGAGCAACTTCTGAAATCGAAGGGTGTTAGAAATTGAAAGGTGATAGAATATTCCTTAGCAACACCAAAAACTGAATCCACAGTTTACAAGTCTTATATGGGGTTGCTGAAACTGAGTAATATATTGCAACATAGACTTATATAATGCATTACTGGATTGTTAGCAGTTTTGCAAAAGAAGTCAGTTAAGCTGAAAAGTGAGGCTACCTGTGTAAGTAAACAGCATACTTTGAGAGCCACCTATGTGTATTCAAACTTGTAGAATTTGAAAAAAAAAAAAGTACAAGGGATGGGGAGTTCATACAATAAATGAACAAAAGCAATTCCTGAGAAACAGTAATATCGGTAACATGTTTTTCCTCCCAGCCATTTGGTATGTTGTTTGTTGAAGCTCCACCGCGATAGTAAAGGCAAGGATTTCATAACTCTTGGCATAAGTACATTATGCTAAATTTAGAAACAATGCCTGGCAAAACATGCATGTAAGTCTTAATTTATATACTACGCAATTCTACCAGGGAAACACTTGTAGCTTGGACACTGCAGTTATGCTCATAAAATCGGCCCTTAATTTGGGAGTAGCAGTTTCCTCAGCAGGATGCAGGAATTCACTAGATATACTCTAAACATCTCTGGCACCTGTGATTCTGATAGGCAACATCAGCTTCATCATCAGATGCTCTTAACAGAGCAAAGTGCTGGCACTAATAATACCAAGAAGATGCTATAAGAGAGGGATAGGAAGCTCACAGCAGAAAGCACACAGGAGCAAAACACATCTTGGGCCCTGTCATATGACACTGGGATGAGATATGGTTCTTGGTAACATAAATGAACTTGCCAGAGTACTAGGCTGCAAACACTTAGAAATTCCTGCAGGCTCTCCTGCTAATGAGAATAAAAGTGTGAGAAACTCTACCTATGTTTACCATATAGATTTCACATTCAGAAAACACCAAGAAAGTATTGCACATGTCTTACACGAGGAGTAGTGCTTAGATAAGGTCTCCCAACAGACAAGCAAATCTACATAAACTATCCGCACTACCGACAAGAAAATAACGAAGTGTGAAATATACCCAAGGGACATAAAGATTGCTCCCTCCTTGCTGTCTGGGGAGAAGGGGAAAGAGCTCAGATAATTGGAGAGTGCATCCCTGTATGATATCAAAGGATGATGTCATCATACAACGGTAAAACTTCATGCATTCCCCTAAGAACATACTTCTAAAGGAATTTCCATACAGAGTCCACTAAAGAAGACAAAGAGGTTTCCAGCTGTTAGCTCTTGATAATTCTGAGATGCAATAGCATATAAACAGAATATTTAATGACTAGAAAACTAATGCTATTTTAGATAGAAGGTTCCTAAAATATATATTATTTTTCCTTCTAGGGCCTTTCCAGATGGACTGATATAAAGAGGATCTGTTTTTACAGATGAAAGGGTACAATAAATAGTACCATATAATTTTAAAATGGTGTACACATTTCTAAAGTAAATTTTCTATTGAAGACACAGCAGATGCAGAAGACATGATAATATGGTGTTGCATAAAAGTTTTATTGGTGCTCATAACTCACTTGTGATTTCATTGTGCTTGTGGTCATTCCAAGCTTAACCTGCTTCATATTTTATTCCACATAATTTTATATATTTTATATTCATAAGCATATATATGCATCCATATCCATGTGCACACCCCCAACCTCCACATGTCTGACAGATCATCATCTGTCACTTTAAAGATGGGACAAGCACAGCTCCTAATTTTTGCAGCATATAATAGCAATCAAATGTTACAGCATATCAACAGATGCACTGACCTACATTAGCAAGGATTTTTAGCATATCAGTACTTCACTTGTGTGTCTCAGTTTGGGTGGTAAAAATCAGTGAAATAATTTAATTTCATGAGTTTGCATTTTGAATGAAAACAGGGCAATGGTTACGGTTACAAACAAATACTTCTATCTGCAATTTCAAAATGTAGCTTGGAAGCAGATATACAGCAGGCTTGCCCACATTAGAAAAGCAACTCACATTTACATCTCACCTACACTCTTCCTTTAAACCCAACACAGGCAAATGGGGTTCCTTGGAGATGTTGGTCTCCCCCCAGGCTCAGCCCCGTATAGCAGCACTGGTGGTGTTTTACAGTGCCCCCACTGTACTTGACATAAATGGAGATTGGACTGGGGGCGATAGCCACAAAACAAGGTTTGAGGGACAGGCTGCTGAGATCCAGCTAGAATGGTTGAAGCCAACAAACAGCTTGTTCATGTTGCGCCATCATTGCTTTTGCGCATTTTCATTTCACAAGCAGAGAGGTATGGCACAAAGGATAGGCAGTATTTTTACAGTTCTATTCTATTTCTATAGTTCTATTGAAATGCTCCTTGATTTCAGGAGAAGCTTTACAAGTGCAACAGTACACCAGAATAGAGCACTTCTTGTAGTACTAAACAATATCATACTTGTTAATTCAGCTGTTATCGACCACTAGCAAATTTCTTAAGCCTTTAACAACAATACGGATTAGTAGCAGCAAAACCAGATACAGTACAACAATAATGCTTAACAATATCTAATAATGTTTATAACAAGCTTTCTAGACAATGAAGCAATGTGTGTGTATAGTTTTATATTCGTATAGTCTTTTAAATTCAAGGATCAAAAGGTCCACTATAAACATTCTCCAACTCTCCAAAGGCTTTTGTCAGATGCATGTTATATCCATTTCATAGAAAAGAAATCAGATCTATGGAAAGGATGTGCAACATTAGATCACACAATGTGTCTGTTGCAAAAAAAAAAGAAAAAAAAAAGAAAAGAAAAAAGAAAAGGAAAAAAGACTGGAGCTAAGTGATCGAATGCCAACTCTGTATTGCATCTAATCCCTGAAAGAGACTTTCAGTCATGTATGTCCTTCTGTGTACAATTTTCCAAAATAAAGAATAAAAGAATGTTTACTTTCTATTGAGTTGTAGTATTACGTAAGGAAATAAATTTAGCTGCTCCTGAGACCACAGGTGTGCATTTATGTAATTCTATATGAGATACACTAGAAACATCCTTTTGTTCTTACCTTACTCTGTGTTATTGATACAGCATATTATTGTCATACTTTGGACATGTTTATATCTAAAAATAATTTAGATTTGCCCCCTTTATTTATTTTTAAACAGTTACATCTTTTCTCTATTTCTATCAATACTCGCCACTCGTAGTGGCCAAGTATGGCAATTTAACTAATAGGAATGTTTGTACATTCTGATCTATTACAGAAATAATCTATATCACCTGTTCCCTCACTTAGCCACATACTTGACAAGAATCTTTTCTTAGGTTTCAAGCTGACCAGTGCAAATGAGGATGACAGTTGAGACCATTTACAGCAACAGTTACATTGAAAAGCTGACTTACTGCCTGGGCAATTCATTCAGATAGCATCTAAGTCCACCTATAGGTGCCCACCCATTGGCCATCTTCTGGCCTATAAAAATCTGTTTTCATTTCACTGATATAACAGGATAATTACACAGAATTAGAAGTTCAAAGAATGGAATAGCATCAATATCAAAATGACAAAACTATTTGGGATATTTATTTTACTTCTAACGTGGCTCTTCATGTACATGAGTATTTTTTGAAGATGTCTGTTTATAGTGACATCTTACAAACAGTGTTTGATCCCAGTGGATATTCATCTGAATGGCAGTAAACATTTTCAGACTCCAAAAAAAGATTTAGACTGGGGGAGACATGGAGAAAGTAGAGCAGAGTAGCCTGCACAACATAATTGCACATATTGCAGTTGAAAAGTCCAGTCTAGCAAGTTAAGCATCACCATTAGTGGCTGCAGGAACCCAAAGCCTCTTATTATCAAGGTTTTTTGTTATTGTTCTATTTTTCTAAATGTTGTGCTCTAGAAAGCTCATAAATATGCATGAAACTGGATATTTTTCAGTATAGTAGCTACAAGTGAGTACAAAAGAATGAAGGAAAAAAGCTAAAGTTCCTGTAGATGTGAATTAAGAAAGTTATCTTCAATTTTATAAGACTGACTCAATTAGTTCTGAAAAACTGATACTGAAAATATGTTAATATGTTTACCTCTGATTTCTACACAGCATTTGCTACCTTTCTGGATTTTTTTCTTCTAAGACAACTTCTTGATGTTTTCTTTCTTCTTTTCTTTGTTTTTTCTTTTTTCCTTTTTTTTTTTTTTTTTTTTTTTTTTTTTTCTTTCTTTTTTTTTTGGGTTGGGCCGGGTGG
>VXAA01002848.1:146404-197467 GCA_013399115.1 Anseranas semipalmata
TTTTTTTCCTTCTCCCCCTCTTCTTTGAGGAGGGGGACTGAGAGAGCGGTTGTGGTGGAGTTCAGCTGCCCAGCAGGGTAAACCCAGCACACCTATCCAAAGACTTCCTTTTCACACAGATTTTTTCTGAACTCAGACTACAAGAACTTCAAGACTTATAAAAAACAGTTACGTTGTTTAAAAGAGAAGAGTACTTTGTGAGGGCAAAACCTCCAAAAAAGGAGGAAGGAGGAGAATCAAAGCCACATTAAATTTTACCTTCTTCTTTCTGTTTTTTAAAGTACATCTGAGAAGTCAGACAGGCAGATTTTTTATGGATTTTTTCCACTTGTTTGCTTAGGAGATCTGAACATTGCTCAGTCTCACTATTTATCAATTAATCTAGCATGCAGCCTCAAAGGAAAAAGGTCGACCTGTATTAAAAATTCATCCATCAAAAATTCATCAAAGACTTCAGCATTTTAACTCATGAACCTTTGAACACCTGCATACTTGTCAGATCTGTGGTCATAGTTAGCTGGAATCTATAGTTACTACAGTATCTATACTTGCTCTGACACGAGCTGAATGAGGAGACTTACAGGTGAAACTGCAGTACATAATCTAGTGAGCCACACTGCTTTCTCAAACTGCTCTTTTCATCAGACAAGGAATATCTGACTAAGTCAAATCAGGCCCTTTGAATGAGCAAACACTTTTCAGGGGCATTCATTTTTTTCCACACCATAAATATCGCCATTCTTACAGGGCAAAAATTTTGCCAAAAATGTAAACGAAACCATTATCTGACATTATCATCAATGGCATAGTCCACAAACTGGAGCCATTTAATGTTGTCCAAGAAAAAACAATGATTTCAGAAGACTTTCTTTAACATGTGAAGAAAGCTGTATAGTATATACTGGAAGTTAAAGCTGGAACCTTCAAGTTCAAGGTAAAAACTCTGCTGCTTAACTAATGCACTGCTCATAGCTGTCATCATTAATTTATGTTAGCCTCTGTAAACATCAAGAGTATAATAGGCCAATTTCACAACTAAATATAGATGCACATTTTGCCCTTATATAAATGGCAGATTGCTGCTGTAGATCATCACTGCAGCAACACGTCAGTAAAGATGCACTGTTTGATGGTCTGATGCTCACACAATATATAAAACCAGTTGTAATGGTTGTTTGGAAGCAAAGTGTAACATAGCAGCAAAATTTCATTTGTTCCACAAACTCAGGATATATTAAGCTTGGCTGACAAAGACTGTTTGATGTGCTAAATCAGTTTGACCTTCATTTTTGCTTTATATTTCTCATTTAACACATGAAATGACCATTATTTTTTCACTATATAGGAAAATATCACAGAACTGGTTTCTATTAAAAAGGCTCCTTTCCTTGTAGATAGCAAAAAAATACATTTTTCCAAATGTGCTTTAACAATTATTCTAAAAATAATGTGCAACTTATGAAAAAATAATACCTATATTAACGCAAGCTTTTTATAATATCGGTGAGACTTGAGGTTGTTTTGTAGGGGGTTACTGTTAGGCAAAAGAGGTTTATTTTATTTTCAATATGTAAAATTGGTTCAAATAAATGTATCTTTTTTTTTTTTTTTTTTCAGGAAAAGGTTTATGTATGTTTGAACTAATCATTAAATTCAATGTTCTATCTCCAATAAGCATCTTTGTTATGTTTAAATATCAGGATTTACTTCCAAAGTGAGTCATTAGAACACAATAATAGGACCCTGGCAGCTTTAAGGATTACAAACTCACCATCCTGCACAATCTTCTAAAACTGTACACTTTGATATAGCAACAATTAAGCAAGCTGTGATACACCAGTTAAAACCCAAACTCCACAATCACAATACTTTGATCTTTTTTTTTCTTATGTTGAACTAAGCAATTGCCAGCCTTATAATAGAGAAACTGCAGTTTTATCAAGCAATTTTGCAGTGCCCAATAAACAGCACTTTACCTTGGAGCAACTTGTACATTTCACACCTTAAATTTCTATTTACCAAATCAGCTAATCACTTCACAATTGAACTTCTCAGAACAAAAAATTATCAATTAAAGTGGTTGAAACTCCTGCAAATTATCATTTAGGAATGAAGTAATTGCTTTCATCAGGGCAGAAAAGCCCGCCAGAACAGAAATGTCACTTCAGATTAGTGTTCTCACTCCTGAAGCTATGGATGACACAGCTGATATAAGACTAAATGCCAAGACCAATCAATTGCTTTTGTGGCTCTGTTCTGAGCTGCTGTAAAAGGGGCCATTTTCTAGGATCTACTCTTCATTATAGTAAATGCTATCTCCTTGGTAACATAATTCCATTTCTCATAAATTCCGTCTGAGAGCATTGTCCTAACAATGGATGTTTGTGGAAAAGAATGCTGTTGGTTTAATGCAAAGAAATTAAGTGTGAACGGCTGTCAAAGTACTATAGTTTACTTGTTCTTAAACAGAAATTGAAGTCTTTACATTAAAAAAAAAAGAGAGAATACTTTGGCGGAAATGAACGTTCTGAACAAGTGTAATATATTGCATTTGGAAGTGTTGTGCTTCTGATTGAGAGCATAGACTGTTTTTTTGTATACATATGTTCTGTCTATAGTGGGCACACTAGTTCCTAGCAGAGATTTGTCAGTTTAAGAGAAAGTAGATAAACACTCCACTTATTTCACAGCAGTGCAGTTAGGAAATGTGAAACTGCCGAAGAAAACATGGTCTCATTATCATATGACATACTATTTGTTAGCAGACTCATCTGTGTATAAAGGCCGCCTTTGAACTGAGCCCTTACTGGAAATATCTGTATTTCAATTTGTATTGTTCAGCTTCCTAAAATACTAAGAATCTGAGTTATGGTCTCCAATTAAAAGGATATCTGAGAAGCTAATTTGGTGGAACAGCAGCAATTTCCTGCACTGCTCTCCTCATGACTGAAGTTTAGAAACAAATTCAAGATTACAGATTTTCATTCAAAACAGGATGAAAAGTATTCCTCCCTCAATGAGCATAAGCAATTCCAATTAACAGTAACAAGAGTTATGTGACAAGAGAATATATTACCAAATATGTAAAGAAGTAATTTATTCAGCATTAAGATGAAAATTGCAATTTTACTATAGTATTTCAATGGGTAACCAAAGAAAGATTACAGGTACGCTCTCAGCAGGATTGTGAATGTAGCCCTGAATGCTGGCAATCTTACAAATATATGAATAACAGCATCTATTATGTGATGTGGGGAAAACAAAAGGACAATAGAAACAGAATGTTACATGGCACATCTACCTGCTTGAAGTAAAAGCATTACTTTTAATTGCAAAACTGCATAGCTTTAGTCCAAGTTCTCCAAATACACCATCTCATATACCGTATTACACATACTGTATGGCATATTGCAGTTTCAATATGAGCTTTACACTCTACACTAAGTAGCAGTTACTACATGAATAAATCACTCTAGGAAATGAATAAACAATCCAGATTTCCAGTTTTACTCCTTTAGAGAGTATGATCTTTAAGAAGGAGCACTCCAGATTAGGAGGTTTTGATCTGGTTCTGAATTAATGTTTTAATGAATGAGTAAACATCTGTTATTTTCCTCACCTACATCAGAACTATTGCAGAGATTTTTGTTTGCTGGAACACTCATATCAGCTGTGGACATTATTTTCCATAACATTATTTTACCAGTGGTAGCTCTGGCATAAACAGCTGCACCATTTTTTGTTGGTGGTGTTTGTTTGTCACATTTGTGTCTATACTAGGTAGTTTGTCTATACCATGAAGTTTTACTACTGCCAAAAGCCCTAAGAGCACAATGTTGCATTCAGACATCCCATATTTGCTCTTTACAGATGACCTAAATAGGGATTTTGTTAGAGTTGGCTGTGCTCTCTGTAACTATCCACTCCAACTTAGTTCCCAGAGCCAGGAAAAAAAGGCAAGAATTCTAACCTCTCTCTTTCACTGCTGTCACATAAATAATCTCTGTGTGGTGCGTTCTCAATTACTATAATATTGAGACCCATTCTGAAGAAAATAACATGCTTTATTTTGCTACCCACTCTTATAATTATCATCCTCATCATCTCATAATTCCCTCCTTCCATCTAAAAGTTATGCTTACACTGATGGGTCTATGCTGAAGATATGCAAGTTGTAGTTTCAAATCCTACTAATGGGACCCTAACCCTACTATTAACAAGAACTTTTATGAAGAAGCTTTAGAGGGAAATAGGATACACTGGCACTGCAATCCAGAGGAGATACTGCATTTTACAGACACAACTGAGCAATCTTAAAACTGACAACAATACAGCTTCAACACAACAGACCCAACGATGAACTACATGGCCAAAGTCATCCCTGAGTGCTCAACACTTTTTTCTACCTGGTACTCAAGCTACCTAGTTTAAAAAGTACCTCCATCACTCTACAAAAAATGCAACAACCACGCTGGGCTGTTGTGCAGATACACCCACTGAGTACTCAAAACTGAGCAGTGCATGCAATACTTTGCCTTTGCAATCTTAGAAAGACCCTGCTGCCTGTGCAAGTCTCCAGAAGTTCATCAATGGATTTATTGAAGCTCATTTTTTCCAGCAGCATGAGCTCCACTCTCCAAGGTGCAGCGTTAGCTGTAGAACCATCACCTCAGTAGAGTATGAATGAGCTGAAAGGCCTTTTACTTCCAGGCTTCTGGCATGAACACCATGCAGTTTAGTGTGAATTAATTTCAGTAGAGCACAAGGCAGCAAAGTTTTCACAAGCAGATGTCTCTTTCACACACGCAACCAGTGGAATAACTTACACTACTTCCTACATATTGCAGGACAGGCTGCAATCTCCATGGAATTCCCTTGCAGAAGGGACTACATTTACTTTTTGTCTATCCCTCTGGGAGAAGTAGCAGCTCTGTAACCATCCGGCAAACAGTGGTAAAAAGCCTAAACTGGAAAAAAAAAGTCAAGCCAGAAAACATTAGTTCATCAAACAGGAAAAAAAAAAAGCCCTCAGTTTTCCATCCAATCACCTGTTTTTTCAAGTCTAAACTGATGGCTTTGATACCACTAGTAGGGTTACAGCAGGGTATGCAGTTTTAAGAAACAGAAACAGGCAAGCGTGTAGGTTTGGACACAGAATGAAGACTTGACTTAGAAAAAAAAATCCGTAATTCTTCCATAAATTAATATTAACATGCATTTTCCTAGGCTGACTTCCCACATCCTACTTTCATCTTGAGGGAATTATTCTTTACTTACATCTCCTTATTTCCTAAGGAACATGAAAGACTTGCCAAATACTGCAGACTCTTACAATCAATTTAGCAAGAGGGAACCATTCCCCAAAACTTAAACATAATGTCAAGGCAACCATATGGAAATGTGTGCATTTCCACTGGCACACAGCTGGCATTATAATTTACAGGTTAGTAGAGAAAAAAAGCCTCATGAAGCAACATGTTACCGGGTACAGTGCTCAAGTCTCTCCTCAGCTCTAATCAAAAACTTCCAGTTTTCAGTAGTGGTAAAAAGATGGTTAAAACAATCAGGTGAGCTCACAGATTCACACTAAATAATGTTCACACCCTCAAATTTTTCTGATGGTATGATATATACTAATGAGTCTCAGAAACCTAAAAAACCCTCAGAAAATCCATATTGTACCCTTGCTTCTATTCCACCTTCATTCATAATAAATAAAAAGAAGAAAACCTATATAAGGGTTAAAGTGCTTAGTCTCCAAAGCAATCAATTTTATATTTAACATTTTATAAAATAAACCCACTGCCTGCATCATCATGTTTCAGTGTATTATAGTAGCATTGCATAAATGTAACAAGTTGATGGAAAAATCTTTCTACTCTCAGTCTGTTAAAACCTTCTTTAACAAATAACCTTTAAGTTGAGATTTTTCATGCTGGTTCTCAGCTGGCCCCCAAAATGAAATTTTCTATGGAGGTAGATAAAAATTCATCAAGCCATTTTTTTTTTTAGTTATGTGACTGTATGGATTTTAGGTGCACATCACAAAGACAGGCCATATGAAAAAGACGTGATATTGCTATATTTTCAGCAGTTTTGATACAGCGGGATAAAAATGAAATCCACACTGACTGCAGAAGGAGGAACGTCATCCTCGTTCCACTTGCATGTATCAGTACTGACCACGCACATTACTGGGCTCATGTGTTTCCTAAAGTGCCAAGAACAGTCTATTGCCAGAATTTACGTGTTCAGCCCAGACCACGAACTGCCTCATACAGCAGTAATTGCTGTACTGGCTCTATGTCCCTATGCATTTGAGTCTTGGGGCACTTGTAGCAGACCCGAGATCTAATTTCTAGGTAAGTTTTCAGATATGGTATAGCCAAAGGAGATACAGTATGTCTCCTCAGAAAGCAGTTAGCCAGACTGGTCCTGATGTTACAAGCTTTTTATGATCAAAGAAACAATATGCCAAAACCTTTCCTTAAAACACACACATTATCAATTACAATCCTAAAACTGTAAAAAGCAACAAAAAGCAACACTTAACCAAGAGTCTCAAAATGTTAACAAAAATCTCATGTTGTACAATAATGCTTAGCTTCATCAGTTATATCCAACTACAAGCAAGAGTAGGAACGTCCTAAATCCATCAAACTGCATGCAAAGACATTACAATGATCAGTGTTCTGAAATCCTGCACAATGGCATCCCAGACAACACCTCTGCCAAGGGGCAAAGCTCCTTACTAAAACACTTCCTCAGCAAGGGCCAGCCTGCTATGAAGTAAGGAACAGCAAACCACAAAAGATAGCAAGATCCATCAGTAAGGTCCCCTCCTTAAAAGCTCCTTGCCTTGAATGTCCTCTTAAATACTCAGCAGGTAAAAAAGCTCCTTTCAAAGACTCACAGGTCAAAACCAGAGACGAATATTGTGATTATCTATTAACTATCCTTGTCATGAGGCAGGCCGTGTAGTTACCTATTAATTCCAGCATTTTCCTCATAACTTGTGCTTAAATTAAAGTTTCTTTTGCAAAAATATCAACCTTAATCTGGAAATTCCAAGACAAAGCATTTCTATTGCTAAGCAGCTGCAATGTTTAAATTAGCCTCACCATTAACATTTTGCATTTTATTTCCAGTTTCAACTTTGCTGATTTCAGCTTTCAGTCACTGAATCTTGCTATTCCTTTGTCCATTAAACAAAAGAAACTCCAAATATCTGCTATCTTCTTCCTGTCTGGTAATTACAGGCCATGATCAAGTCATCCTTTAACCTTCCCTTTGACAAGATATTTGATTGACTAAACAAATTCAATCATTGTATGCTCTCCAGTCTTCATTTTAGCAGTCTCTTTTTTCAAATGTAAAATCAACTAAAAAATTTCAACACTGGATACAGTAGTAATCATCAGTGGGTAACATGATTTTCCAAATTGAATATTTCAATTCATATATTTAAAGATTATTTTAGTCTGCATCATGCTGGGCTACAGTGCTCTGCTACTCATAAAAAAAGTTAGCTATTGATGGTATTTATGTTTCAGAAATGGAAACATCTGATAAATTCCACAGGTAGTAGAGTAGTAGGTAAGATGAGAGAAAAACAAATTCTTTAACTTCAGAAACCAACATCTTTTTTTCTCCCAGGCATCTAGAATTATCTCAGTCTTATTTGGACTGATTCTCTGAAATCATTCTTTATTTTATTTCTGAGGTGAAATAAAGGTAAAGTGATCGCTTGCTCTGGATACACCCAGGCAAGGATTTCTTTCACACCACCTCGGAATTTTTGATGGGGTTAAAATGACAGAACTCAGAAATAAGATGAAACAGTCTGTAAAATTTTTTTCATTTCCCTCAGCATGACATGCATTTTTTGCTACTACAGATCTAATTTTTTTTTCCTGTTTCCTGAATGGACTGAAAATCCTCTGAGAGGGAAAGGCTCCCACATTTCCTAGCACAGACCTCTTAGATTGTCCAGAATATCACCTATTCAGAACCATTCAATCAATTAGTACCTTGTATAATAATAAATAAAAATATATTAAAAATTAAAAATAAAGACAACTTTATTCCCTTCCTACTCAGTCACAGCATGAGGCTTTAAAATTATTCTGCTTAAACTCATCTGACTTGGACAAGCATTTCTTCTCCTAACCTTCTGGCCATCTTCCCTAGTGCTCTGACCACCACAGGACACTTCATCACTGTGAGGCTGACCTGTGAAGGTGAACAGGGATGGAGAGTATTTAAGAGCACCAGCATGAATCACTGAGGGCACACAGAATAATTTGTCACAGATGGGCTGGTGGCAGAATATTATTATTCCTCAAAGGCTGCTGAAAAGCTTTCAGATTTCTGTTCGCCATCAAACCAGCACTGTGGTTCAACATGGACCAGGCCATCCAAGCCTCAAAAACATTGGTAGTAGTGTTGTTCATATTCCACATTTCAAGTTATCACCAAAGTATTGGATTTTTGGTATACCCAGACACATACACTGAGTGAGCCTATGCCATTAAATATTCCTATGGACATGGTTTTCATAATGAACTCTTGAGTTCCCAAAAGCCATCATTCACACAGGTGTTCAAATCATATAGAATAATTAAGATGTCATTTTCAAAACCACACAGTGCTGGCATAATCATGCTCCTAGAGAAATGAAGCCCTGGAAGTTGTGTTTGAAAATGCCACCTTACTCTATTTAAAACCTGTCATCACTGGTATGAGCTCAGACAGGTAAACGAGAAACGCTTTAGAGTCAAGATGAAATAAGACCAATATACCCATAAACACTGTATGTTAATCTTGAAACTTACCTGTTGATAGATCCACATGCTCATCGGAAGGGGAAAGAGGTGCAATGACTGCTAGATTGCTAGCAATAGCTACTAAGTGATGCCTCAAACTAGCAATTGTATCAGGTTTGTGGGTGGGGGTTTAGCTACAGAAAAGAAAGACGAAAAGAAGGAACCATCACATAGAGCTATTATACCTGACGGGCTCTACACAAGACAGATGAAATGTGAGCTTCAGTATTCAAAATAGAAAGGATACAATCATATGTCTGGTTAACTTACAGGAAATAGTTCCAGAGACAATTTTATACTAACTACAGTGATTTGAGCAATTTTTAAAAATAATACCAGCCAATTTCTCTCCATTATACTCTGCTGGCAGAAAATAAAACATTTTTCTTTGAAATGATTGCCTTTGGTTTTGTTAAATCATGCAGCCTGTCAACATGTGGTCACCAGTTTTACATGATCTTTCTGCCTTTCTGGAAAAGAATGAATTTGCAGTCTGATCCCTGATATAAATACATAATCTGGCATCAGTTGAAGTTGTTGCTATTACTACAAAAAAAGACAGGTAAGAAACTGTAATATTGTAATACGAAAAAAACATCAAAGCCAGAAGGATACATTTTCAATTCAAATATGACAGGATTTTTGTTTTTATTAAATGCTAGTCCTGGCAACTCCTGCCACTGAAAAATTAAGAACAGAAAAAAAATGCAAATAGAGTCTAATTCCATCACCAGATGTGCCTGCCCAACTCACACCACTGATTTCAAAGGACAACATAGACCCTTAGTGTCAAGTGATTTCGTAAGAGTAAATATTTGAAAAACAAAATGAGAAAAATTTGTGGAATCCTTCTTTTGGTACACAGTTGTTTCAGCAAGTTCACAGCAGCTGAACAAATTAAATCTCCAACCTTTTGCTTTGTCAAGTGGGAATCATGTACTAATAATCCTATAACTGTTTGATGGGGGATATGTGCTCATCTCAACAATATGACTAAATGTCTGAGAAAAAGTGAACGGAGAACAAGACCCGAGAAAGATAAAAACACACTAAATTTGACTTTAATAAACTTATGTTGAATTAACCTTTACAAGATACTTTGTTTTGCTGAGAGAATTTGCCTACTAAGAGTGCCCTTTTCACACCAGGATTTTCAAGCTTTCTGTCTTTTCTAAAACCCTTTGTATACTGGGTATAGCATACCTCACATATCCTTTCATCTCTGCTTAGGAATGAAGAGATATACAGTCAGTCTTTATAATTAAATCATGACTGTTGACAACAGCAGTTGCTGTGATTTCAGCTTACATAGCTACTGTTTGTATTCTTAGGAATGCCTACTTCCAAACATGATAGGAAAAATCATGCTATTAAGAGCAAGGGAGAAAAAGCAGCTGAAGTGTTCCCTATAATGCAGAAGGAGTCAGTGTATCTGTGTGATGCTTAATGCCTTCCAGACACCTGAGGACTTAACTGAGCAACAAGGTTTACACTAGATCTTTAATAAGGTGCAAATAGTAATTCCCACACCACTAGCCTGCTGACAGACACTACTGACATGACAAAATGGGATCTTGACTACTGTGCTCATATGACCTGTGGCAGAGGCTACTGAAGATAGACCCGTGTGTACCAATCCTCCCATTTGTGACTGCCTCCTGTAGCGGAATCCGAGAACAGGATTCTTATAATTGCCTCTAGCATCCTGAGCATCCAGCCACCAACAGACCAAAGACAGTGCTAGAATTCTGGCCAAATGGAAGAAACTTTTTCTACTATCTAGATTTAACTGAAACTCCCCCCAAAATAAACAGCTTTAGACTCTTCTATTAACGGCCAGTATAAAAGAAGGCATTAGGCTGATATGCAAGAAGAATAAACATTTGGAGGAGATTTAGACAGTAAAAAGTAATGACCGGATGATAAAAACCAAACAAGTTAAATCGGGGTAAAAGTTTGATTTTCAGGTTACTTCAAGATTTGTTTAGACCTACAGCCTTCGAAAACGAAGAATTCTTGCGCCAATTTTAAAAGTCTTATTTAAAATATTTTATGAGTTCAGTTTACATTAAAATCTCAAATAAAATAGCGTGGATGCTTTGTGTGGCCATCTGCTACTCTCATCAAGTGTCTCTAGTGACGAAAATGAGGATTCTAGTAGTTTTACTGTGGAGATAATTGAAGCCTTTCTAAGAATAATTTCTATTCAGTTCTTTAGAGCCAAATTTTGCCCTTGGATCTGCACTCTATCTTATAATATTGGAACGTGGCTCTTGTTTGAACAGTTAATATCAGGCTCTGAGGATAAAACATGAGCTACTAGTATTCTTTCATCCTTTTGCAAAGATGATATAATTTGTATTATATATTTTGGCAGATGCTTTTGGGGGCATGCCAACCATGTTTATATATTTAAACTGTATAAATACCGCCTATATCAGAGGCTGACTGTCAGTGATCTGAGTTTCTAATTTGAGTCCTACCACTAATTTCTAGTATAATCAAGGGCAAAACACTTACTTGACCCACATCCTTTCAATATTAGCCTACTAGAAAAACTGCTCTGAGATTTAGGTTAGGTGATACATTTTCAAATCCTCACAGATCCCAAACCTGCAAACTTTATTTGACTGAAAGCAGCTCATTCATTTTAATGAGATTATACAGAGATTTCTTGCAGAAATCAGAATTTATGATTCAGGCCCATGCAGACAAGTCCAGCTTGTTTGTTAGGTGACATTGAACTCTGATATATCTAAACTGCAGTCCTGAAAACACACCTATAAAAAAGCATGCACTTGATGTTGAATTGAAGCTGAAATCCCTGCACCACATACTTTTAAAAACTGAAGTACTTGAATCAGCCTCATTGCTATGGGATGCTACCCTCCCACTGCTTTTCCTGCAGCTGCTGAACCAATGCTCACATGAGCTGGGAATGTTCCAAAAAGCTGCTTTTCTTTCTTTGCTACAACTGCTTATCAGCTTTCTGACTGACCCCATATCACGGAATATCGTACCATGTCATGACATGGAAAATGGTTGCTATTTAGCTTTTCTCTCAGGACATCCGAGGAAATCTGAGCAGACTTGATCTTAGGGAACATTTCTTCAAGAATGTTCTCCTTCTCCTAACACAGATAAAGCAGCCAAAGAAAAAAAAAAAAAAAAAAAAAAAGGAAAGTGAGAAAAGAAAATGTGTTCAGCTTTCCTATTGAAGAGTGAAAGGCAGATGAAGGGTTAGCCCTGGTACCCACCTCACCACAGGCCAGCTAGGAATTGCTGGTGCATAGTAAGTTCCCATCAGTCTCAGACTCCAGGGCACACATAGACACATGTTAAAAACAAGGTGTAGAAGCTACCTCTACTAGCTATATTAGCTAGTGAATCCTCCTTACAACACTGGAAGAGGGGGGAACTGTATTATTTTTTTCCCAAAGAAAGAACAAAAGGAAAAATAACTGTGCAAAGCAAATGGAACAGATGTAGGAATCTGTTTCAAAGCACAGACTGCATCCCCTTGACTTCACTGAAATATGTTTAGCCCTTCACTTGAAACAGCTGGACACCAGTGAATATAGGTATCATTTCATATACTACTGCAAATATGTTATATTTGGGAACTGTGTACAGGAATAAATAACAAGGTCCTAGCTTCACAAACACATTAAACTTGCATAGGCTAGCATTACAGCTAAAACAAATCACTTCTCTTTCAACACGGGTACTGTATTCCCACCTCTGCACCATCCCCTGCCTCGGGAATTGGTAAGGTTAAAAGTGATTTTTATGGGGTTAGTATACAGGTTCCTTAAGCCAGTTTACCACAAGGATGTATAAGCACCCATATAGCCAAGAGTGGCACAGAATAAGTGAGAACACATCTCTAAGCAGTGCCAACTTAACATATTCATGAAGGAAAGGCGACGATAGGAGCAAGACAACATACTCAGCTGAAGCTGTCAGAACAATAAGGGTTGCCAGAATGTAAATGCCCACTTGGATTCCAGCCAAAATTACCATTCCTTTAGAAATGCTTGCTTAGAAGTACGAACAGTGCTAAACATTAATAAACACAGCCAGTCAATATCTGAAATTCTCACTCTCCTCCATCAGTAACCTAAGGCCATGCTGGGGCAGTGGTTTGTTTTGGACTTTGGTAGAGCTCAACCATATACTGAAACCACAGACATGGAAAAAAAATAGATTTCAATATAATTGACAGCATATGTTTCTATATCTCTATTCAGTAGCTGATAGAAATAAATAATACACAGAGTGCCAGCAATAACCACGGCAAATAAAATGCTAGCCAACTTCCTGAATTGCATTCTAATAGGATCTTAGAAGAGATGTAAGCCAGGTTCCTCAGGGCCTCTGTTCACTTGATTTCTTTCCCTTCTTAGTAGTTTATGACAAATATAGCAAAACTTAGTCATTAATTACTTATGCTTTTCAGGTTCAGAAACAGTTTGCAGTTTTGAAAGCTTTTTTCATACCATGCTAGTCTAACACTTTCCTCACTTGAATGCTTTTCTTTTTTTGTTGTTAAAATATGCAACAAAGTCTTTGAATTAAACTAAAGTTTGACTGATGCCAAATCCTGGTTAAAAACATCTAGATGTTACCTGAAATAACATTTTCATGCAAGGCTGTTCAGATGTGTTGCCAACTGAGATCTGTCTGGCCTTACAAACTGTTTACATATCTTTAAGCCATCAGAGTTCCTAGAGGATAAAAATTTGTGACTCTGTGACCTCCTTGGAGAACTGTGGAGCCATAAATTAAAAAAAGCATCATTTTAATCCATGCATTCAAGTACATTTTTCATTTTATGTTAGAATATAATAAAGTTCGTTTTAATGTTTAACATTTTATAATCAGTTCCAAATAGTGTAGTAATGATCTCTTACACCTCTTTTCAGTTTACTAACTGCACTAACTTCAAACTACTCTTAGTGATGTCAATGTTATGTGATAATCCATCTCTATGCAATTTAAGTACAACTTAACCACAAATGATGAAAGTTCAGCCTTAACTCCCTTGTGCAGAGTTTGTCCCACTTTCAGAGGCAAGCACTGCATGCTCTGCTCTAGCTCGTATCAGGTGACTATAGCCATTAGATGCCAAAAATGCAGCTGGGGATTGTCATGACATCTGGTTCCCTGCAATACTCAATTTCTTCTAAATGTGCACTCCTCTGAATGAAGCATATCCAGAAATGCAAAACATTTTTTCCTTAAAGCATGAAACTCCATAATCAAGAATATTTGAAAAGCTTAGTTTGCAAGAAAACATACAAATTAAAGTTCTAAATGTAGGGATTGTTCTAGTCCCCTTTCCTTCTACTACTCTACCTTTTACTGAAACCAGATATCCTCTTTTCCTGTCTTGGATTGTATCCGACTGACATTAGCTTACCAGAGAACAAAGTCAGCCTCGTCAGGTCTTTGTACCACTTTTTTGTTGTTTTTGTTTGTTTGTTTGGTGTCTTTTGGTTACAAACAAAAGCAAGCAGATCTTATTTTATTAACCCCAGTCCAGATATTGAAGATGCAAGCAGAAAAAAACCTAACTCTTAGAACTGCTGCTGGAAAGAAAGGTGTAATTCACCTCTATTATTCAGCTCTCTAATTACATACCTAGGCCCCCTCCCTCTATCAGTTACATATCCGACTTTTGGCAAGTGCCTCTTCTATATGTTTAGCAGCACTAGTGTAATAGGAGAATCCCTTTCTATGGATCACCGAGTACTCCAGCCCTCGGGAGACACAAGTTCACTCAGCGGACAAGTAAGCTTCACTATCCTCCTTTTGCCACCTTTTACTCCCTTTGCCTCCAAACAAATGCATTCTGTGCAAGATGTATTCCTCATTACAAACGCTCATTGTCAGGGTAGCTGGCTTCGGTCAAAGCGACTTTCCATGCACACGGGCTAACTCTCTTGACCGTTTCCAGCTCTCTGGAATGAATCCCATCCTCTCTGTACGCCTCTCCCTGTTCTGTGAGCTGTGCTGTGACCTGCAAACTTCAGGCTGGGTAGAGGGATACATTGCTCCCAGAGACACTGTGTTCAAACAAAGACAGCGTCAATGTTTTTACAGAATCCTAAGAACACCGATTATACACAGACTGGGCCCTGCTCCCTCCTATTTTGTGTTCCTATAAACCTTTACACATATTTGGGTGGTTTTGCACATATGCCATGCTTTTCAGCTCTCAAATTACCACCTGGGCTTTGGATAGCAACAGCATATATCTGGTGTTTTGACTCCAAGACCGTCAGGACAGGTAAAGGGAAAGCAAGCTGATGGGAACAGGTTGAATGTCTCTGGCAGCACAGAGGGGAGATTAGGGTCAGTCTGGACGGGAGATAAATTGGGAGATCTCAGAAAAGATACACCTCTTCCTCATTAAGGGCATGTCTCCCCTTTTTGCCCTCCGTACCTTTGCTCCATTTGATTACTGCCTAGTTTGAGCAGCCTGGCATGCTCTAGCCTTTCATGCTCAGGGACAGCAGAGAAGGAGGCTCAGAGGTAACAGAGAGAAAAGAGGACACTGGAAACAAGTCACCTGAGAGGTTACAGGTGTGGATCAGAGGACAGATCAACTTGGGTGATGTCATGGTACAGACCACCTGACCAAGAAAAGGAAGTAGATGAAGCTTTCTTCATAGAGTTGGAGGAAGCTTCACAATTGCAGGCCTTATATTCATGGATAAGGCTATGGAGTAAATCCTTCCAAAAGCCACTTTGAAGCACATGAAGTGCTTGGTGACCGGGAACAGCAAGCATGGATTAGCGAGGGCAAGTAATGTCTGATCAACTCAACTGCCTTTTATGAGCAGATGGTAAGGGGAGGATTGTGACATTGTTTACCTTACTTAGAAACATCCTCAACAGTCCTCCAAAGAGCCCTTCTAGCCCAGCTGGTGAGATATGGACTGGATAAGTGCACAATAAGGTGAGTGGACAGCCATTGAGATAAACAAAGGGCTGCAGTACATAACATACCAAGAGAGGCTGAGAGAACCAGGATTGTTCAACCTCAGGAAGAGAATGCTAAGGAGAGAGGGCATTGCTATTTACAGCTGTCGAGAGGACAATATAAAGAAGATGGAGCCAGACTCTGCAAAGGTGCATAGCAATAGGAGAAGAGGCAAGGGATACAAGCTGGAGTGCAGGAAATTCCAATTAAATATCAGAAACCCCTTTTCACCCCATAAAGTAGACAAATATTTGAACAAGTTGCTCAGAGAAGCTGCAAGAGCCTCTATCCTTGGAGATACTGAAAATCTGACTGGATAAACACTGAACAACCTGGGCTGTTTGGCCCTGCTTCCAGCATGGGGTTGGACCAGGTGACCTCCACAGGTCATTCCAACCTGACCTGTGCTGTGTGGAGGACTAAGGCACAAGGGATAGATGCAGGGAAAGCGGTCCCTCTAGCAACTGTCTGGGGAGTGGTGGGCAGAAGTAAAAGTCCCCTCTCCAGTAGAGGTATCCCACATGTCCTTCCCTCCCTCCTACATGTTGCACAGATGGATTGACTCACACACAATCCTGAGATACAAGACTGATTTTTGCAGCTGGGCTGCTGCATAACCAGACAGATGCTTCTGCCCCTTTACTGCTATTCCACAAAAGGCACAACATTTAACTGTGGCTCCCTATAATTTGTTCCTCAGATAGAGAATAGTAACATTTAGAACACAAAGTCAGATATGCAGCCCTAATTTACCTTGCTGTTACTTCTAAAGCCTCTGTGATTCACATGGCTCTTCCTCACCCCAGAAAGGGCTGTCTAATATAAGTCTCCCGTGAAGGGAGAGGTGAAAAACCTTGTGACCCCATTTAGATTAATCCTTCTTGCCTCCTAACCTTGGATTAGGGGCATACCCTTCCCTCATTATTAGCACTTTAAATTAAGAACAGATAAGGCAAGAGATAAGACATGCTTGAATATGCCATTGTCACAAAAAGCGAATACAGTAACCATAAAATCAAGCAACAGTGATGCTGTGAATAGTATATTTTCCATTCTTTCACAATACGTGATTAGTAGTGATAATTTCAGAGCTCCAATTCACCACTAATTCAAATTTTTTGACAGTAAAAAGCAGAGGCCATATGAGTAAGATTTGCAGATGGTCCAAAAAAGTTACTTAATTCTTCATCAGCTAGTAATAAACAGCTGCATTCTTGTGTCTTTTCTGCTTTTGTTTTATGTGCCACAATGTATAAGCTCATTTCGTGAAAAACTGAGAACATACAGAATATTCAAAATATATTATACTGAAATTGTTACTTAATTGGAGATAATGCAAAATGGCAAAAGAAGACTTACAAAACATGTGGAAGACTAGAGACTGTAAGATGAAATCGAAAGAATTTGCAGTCTTTCTTACAGCTCAATTTACTTGAATGAAAAAAATAAGAATAGGCTTAAAAGAAAAAAAAGTTTTCATATTCAGTTCAAACCAAATTCTAACATGGCTCTTTGATCACATTTTACAGATGTCCTTTGAATTATTTTATAGATGTCCCCAAATCAGTTATTTTCAAAAAAAGAACTCCCCTCCCCAAACCTAATGCAAGAACTTCAAGCTTGTTTATGCCTTAACAGTTATATTATTATATCTTTACTAAGGTCCTTTTATCCCCCTGCTCCCACACCTTGTGTAATTGTAGCATAGCCTACACTGGCAAAAGAGGGAAAAAAATTGCATTACATTCATTCCCCAAATGGAATAAACTATTAGACCTCTTTTCTAGTACAATTCCATTTACTTTCCAGTTTTGCTGCCATAGAGGTATTAGTGAGGGCCGTGATTTTTTTTTCCATGCTTTTAGCAAATACACTTATTCCAGCAGGGGATACACCAGCAAAAGTTTGGTTGCTTAAAGTGTATCCAGCCAAACATCTGATAGCGCTCCATTTTTGTTATTTCATTTCAAAGTAATACCTTTTTTCTTCAGACGCAGAAGGATGATTTAGTGAAATGGTCACAAAATGAATAGCAATGGTCACAAAGCACTATCAAACACTAATTTAGAATATAATAAGCTATACATAGGTAAAATTTTATTATCTGAAAAATGTAATATTTAGAGTTTTAAAAGTTTCTAGAATCATACATTTCTACAGAGCTTCAAAGCATGCATTTGAAATTATTGCTTGATGAAATATGAAAAAGTAAGAGAAAATGTGTGCAATAAACTTAGCAGTGAGACTTTTTAAAAACCGTTACGTTAAAAATCTCAATTTCGTGCAGTAGCCACCATTACTAAAATGTGTATTTCTATTCACCTGCAAATCCACATTTTTGGCTAGTTAACCAGCAGTTCAATTCACAGCTGGCAGTTAGACAAACAATTACCTAATCTGCATGAGAACTGCTGAAGTTTAAACATTTGGATCGAGAGAGTACATTGCACTGTAGTTATAAAGAATTATATGGTCAGATTCTTTACTATTCACAATTTTAGCACAATCAGGCATTTTTTTTTCTCCCTTTACTGAGAAGGAAGGTCTTTGATACTGAACTATTTCAGTGAAATGGATTCTTACTAAACTGAAAATCTAATTTTATTGAATTATACCATATCCTATTTCCATTGTCACAGAACTGTGAAAAATACAGGATATTGTTCAACCTTTGATTCATTGTTATTGTTTTTTAAAACAGGGATCCTCAGAAAATAGTTAACACAAAAGAATTTGTCTGCCAAAGAACAGAAACTTCAATCTTCCACTTTTTATTTGGGGGGGAGGATGGGGGGACGGGACTGATTGATTATTCTCGTCTTGATATGCATAGATGCAAAGTATGTCCTTCTCCCTGGAGCATGCATTGGCATCTGAAGCAGAACATGTGGAGGCAACAGCTTTTCAGGCATCAGAAATGACAGAAGCAGGAGCACAGGTAGACTCTTTGGATACAGTTCTTTGACCCATATTCAATTAATCCATGCGGTTCCTGTGCTTTACCCAACATTAGAAGCCACACAGAAATTGTACTAGAGCTCATAGTACAGTCTTGTGCAGTTTCTTCCTTTTAGAAAAAGACCATTTTCACATTTACAAAAAACTGTAACAGGACGCTGCCTTCCAAATAATACACCAGGGCTTTGTCTCCGCAGCAAGCAGAGGTGCGAATGTGTGAATGCAGGCAGACCAAAGCTGGCTGCGGTATGAATGATGGTAACGCCGCGTATCACTGCTCCCAGAGCGCGCTGAAGAGAGGCAGCCAGCCGGACATTTGCATATTTGGGCACTTAGCATGCACTGAAATCCGTCCTGCTACAGCTTGACGGCTTTTGGTTGAAACTAGTTTGGGTATGCCTGCAAATGCTATAGTCACACCTGTAACGGCAGAGGAGAAGTGGCCTACGACAAGTGGCTAGGAAATATATTTCCTCTAGGCAACAGATTACTGGCAAAATAAGCATGTGCCTGTATTTACACACACACACACACACACACACACACGTGTAAGCACATACTTTCCTGCACATACATACATACATAAGAGGTCTCTTAGAAAGAAAAAAGCTACACTGATTATTTAATTTTGAAGTGCAGTTTTTAGGGATCACTCTGCTCTTTGCATGCACAGAGTATACAAGAATGCATCATAAAGCGACTGTAATGGGGAAAGCAGAGCTTGGAACAGTGACATGACCTGCCCACTGCCATTTACATCACTCCCAGCCACCTAGATTATAGAATCTTTAGGTGTCAAAATGTGTTTAGCTCAATCTGTGCTCGATTGATTCATGCCAAGAATTCAAAGACTACAGTCAACAAAAGTTGTTCCACTTATTTTTGTAGTCTTTGAATAAAGTCCACAATGGAGTTTAGGGGACATCTACTCTATCAGCTACATATACAAAACACATGAAGCAAACAATACACACACATTGGTGCCTCAAAAACACGTGCCTTTTTAAGAAGAACCTTTTTACAAGAGACTTCACAGGATTCAGGCAACATACTGTTAAATGGATTTCCCTCTCAATTTTAATTTCACAGTTAGATAAAGAATAGGATTAAATACATTCTCCCTGGCCTCCACAAATCCCACCCCACCCCAACCCACCCTCTAATTTTAGAAAATAATAACTGGGTTCTCAGCAAATTCAGCTCAAAATAATACCAAATAATACTGATGGCCTAGTATTTTGAATACTGCAGCTTGTGCAACTGCAAACATTAGGACATAATTAATTTTTTTGGTTTGTTTTTATTAGAAAAAGAAGCAAAAGTTCTACTGAGGGGTTCAAGAGTACCAGAAAGTAAAAGCAAGTTCTATAACACCATACAGGTTAGTTCTATATTAACATTTCTTAAATAAAAACTAGAGTAGGGTCCTATCTAACATGTTGACAGATACAAAGCAGTAGTTCCCTTCCATTCACTCTAATAAATGTTTTCAAAAATAATGCTGGGTTGGAAGTAGCAGTCAGTTATGGTGCAACAACAACAAAGAAAAAGCAATTACATTTTCAGGTTGCTACTTTCTGTTCTCGCTTCCTTCAGCAAATGTATTGCCTGTGGGTTTGATCTCACAGGATGTTTAAATACATAAATAAATATATAAATAATTAGAAGCTCATGAGCAGTGTCACTGAGGTCAATTGAACTATTTATGTTTAAAGTTACGTACATGTCTAAGTGCTTTTTTGGACCACAGCCCATACTAACTTTCATTTTATACAAAAATACAGTGAACTATTTATTAAAATAGAAGACACCATCTTAAGGGATATTGTGAATGATGTCAAAGTTCTTCTGGGTTTGATACATCCCTCTTAACTAATATCTCTGCTCAGAAGCTTACTGGGATCCTGTTCAGCAACAGTATATTTTAGACACACAATGTCAGTAGTATACAATAATCTCTATAGAATGAATATACAGTAAACTACAGAGAACTGTAGCACAAGACCAGTGTTTCAGTGCCTTAAGTATTAAACAAGCATAATTGAAGGTGTGAACATGTTTGCAGATCCCCTCAAGACACTCAAATTCTTATTTTGGTGAGGATTTTTGGAAAAGATTAAGAATAAATTAATCAGTGGAAAACTCCCATAAACAGAAGAGAAACACAAGAACATAGAACACTATAAACAATCTCCAAATTAATCTCTTACACTGATTGCAAAAAGAGTTGTCAAGATACATAAAATTCACCTAAAGCATGAATGTCTCAAGAAATAAAATTTAAAATAACCTTCAGGTTACGTATAATTGCTAGCAACACTAGGAAAAAAAGACATTCCTCTCCGACTTCTCATGTAAAGAATGTCTTTCAGAACTAATGTTGCTGCTACCTTTATTTGAAAATTTGGATATTAAGAATTTGGTTCTTTTGAGTCATAATGTGGAATGAAATGGGGCTATTTTGTTATTTATTCTAAATGGCATTTCACAGAACTGTTCTTTAGATGTTAATTTCTAATTCATAATAAAAATACTCTTTTAAGTGTTAATACATTTCAAGATACTTCTATTTCTTCTTAATGCTTTAACTTTTCTGAAGACTGAACACTTGTTTCCATTTCATTTCAGGATGCATATTACCTTTAAAACTGTCCTAGGTAAGGAAAGCTTCTGCTTCGGGCTCCTCAGCAACCTGCAGCAAAGCAGCAGAGCTGCCTACACAAGAGATAACAGCCCCTCCTGAAGGCCTAGGCAGAACCAGTGATCATGGGGAAAGACTGAAGAAGAAAAAGCTGCATCAGTGTTCTTCAATAAGGAAACTGGAGGAGAGGGAAAAAATAGAAAAGGATAAAGGAAAGAATAGTGGACCACATTCTGATCCATGTGTGAGCAGGATGGGAGAGATGTTTGCAACTTCTACCATGATGGGTCTAAGCTGACCCACAGACAGCCACTCGAAAAATCCGTACACCACTCTATACATGAATGCAGTAAGCATGGCTCAGGTACACCTGTGAATTTTGCCCCCCCCCTTCCCCAATTTATTATTTCAGTACCCAGTGAAGGATTTTAAAGTAAGTCCATCTGACTAACTCCCACAACATTCCTAAAGATAAGAAAGATTAGAAAAGCTCCCTGAATCCCTTGTACCTAATCATGGAGTTTGCCAAATTGACATTGGAAAAAAAAAATCTCAAAATGTTTGTAACAGTCACAATATTAGGGAGTTGTAATGCAGTAAATCATGAAACACTGAAACACTTTGATCATCCATTTAGTACCAGAGACAATGCTGTATATGCCATTTCTGCTAAACTAGAAAGGAGGGTTAAAAAAACCCAACTTCCATAAATTCATGAAACAAAAAAGAACAAACTGATCAGAGGACAAAACCATACTAAATATATATAAACTCAATGGCCTCTGAGCATCATTGTTGGTAAAACCACATACTGTAATTATTTCTCTGAAGTCAGTGTGACACCACAGAATGCTAAATATTCATTCTTTGGAATAAATATGGATCTAGAACTATTCATCTTTTTTCAAACAGCTGACATGCTGCATAAACAGAAAGTATATATATATATTTTTAAAGTAAACAATACAATAAGTAAAATGATTTATTATGCAATTTATCTCTTTCCATCTCTGTGCTGTTCATAATTCAGATGCACACAGGGCAGTTCATATACCATTAATATTTCCCAGATGTGTTTGACTTTAAGGCTATGATCATTTTAAATGTTTTAAAATGTATGCCATTTATCATTAGTGTTATGGCGGTGTCATTCGCATTATTACAGTTAAGGTTGTGTCAGCAGTTCTATAAGCCCTTATTTTCAGGGGTTCAGAACTTGGCAGTAAGAAGTGGCTACAGGCTGAAACCTGGCATAAAGCATCCTGGCTTGGGAGCAATTAAATTTCTTTCTGAAAAGGCTAACAAAGGATTTGGTCTTGAAATTCTGCAAAAGAGAAAGAAATGTGTTCATGGTTTTAAGATACAAGTTCTGCTGGCAGATCTTAGAACTCGCTCTTGCACAGAAATGGATAAAGGCACAAGAATGTTCCTGGGGGAGGTGGAAGTGAGGGGAGCGACAAACTACTGTTCTTTTGAGAAACTCAGCTTTGCGCATCTTATTTTAAACAATTGATCAAATATAGCAGGGCAACTCGGCAACATGTGTAGCACCTGGAAATTAAATGAGTATAAATTTCGCACGTGACTTCAAATATCAGAATGTATAGTTTGAGTGCACATTACCTGAAAGTGTTCTTCCCACTTGGCAATAGCAGGATAAGATTCAATTTAAATGGTCATGTTCTACTAGCAACTTCACTGACCAGTTCTGATTGTTTTATCTTGACCAGACAGATTGGAGTCGTACGGAATTACGCTGCCACACAACTAATGTTCACACCTGAAATCCTGGCAAGGATTTCAAGGTATTTATGCTGCTCTGAAACTCTTTTGAGTCAACACATTCAGCAAGGAACACGTCAGACTCTTGGAGAAACTGGGTTGGTAGTGGAGGAATGGAAAACAGGGAAAACCCTACCCAGTTGCTCTGGTTTACCATCTTTCCAGTTTAAGTTTGCCTCTCTTCCTGACACAGCACAGAATTTGCTTCTACTGCTTAGCAAAGGTAACGGATTTATTTAAGAGACCAGGAACATCAGTGAACATTCTGTCTGTAGGCCCATCGTGATTTTTTCCCAGCTAAGGACTACAACTAGTTTAAAATTTGCCACAGCTGCACAATGTGAAGGGTTGGACTGCTTAACATTGCCATTGGTTTCATTTCCTAGGCACTAAGTCCCATGCTGTAGTAAACTGAATTTGACCTCCTGCGAGCAATTCCTACCGCCAGTTCTTACAAATTTCAGATTCGCCAGCTATTTGTTTTTCTTCTTCTGCTGGCTCGACCCTGTGGCAAGAAGAGAGCACTTTTCAAGTCCTGCTTTCAGAACCCTAATTTCCCTGAAAAGGAACCCCTTTTTCCTCCTTTCCAAACATAGTTCTTGTGAAACCAGAGTTCAGGGCCCCGCCCCAGAGGAATCATTTATTTTTTCCTGCTGGAATTGACTGCCCAGTCTTCCTTTCAGCCTCACCCAGATATTCAGCAGATCTCCCCACTTCCAAACCTCCAAATCTTTATTCTCCCCTACTATGATTTTATTTTCCTTTGCCTTTCTATTCACTTTGACATGACCCATTCCATGTACATCAATAGCAGCTATGCCCCAGAGTTGTCTTTAAAAATCAACTGCATGAAGGCTATGCCACCTGAAAAGTAAGTTGCTAATGCCCTGCCACTTCTTGCACAATCTGTTATTGCTGCTCCCCTATCCCATACTAGCTACTAGGAAATTGGCTTCCACTTTCTCTTATTAAGACTGCATGACTCCACACTACTAACATCTCACTACTTATTCCTCTCCTGTTACCACAGCAGCACCCTGGAAGAAATTTTACTTTTCATTCCCTCTGTCAGCAAGAAAATACAAAATAAAATTATTTGTCGGAACTCAGTGTCAATTCCTGACAAAATACAACAGTTCTTCTTAATCAAGCCATCTTTTACGGATGCAGACTGGACATCTCTTATCAGGAAGACTGAACATTTCTGATCAGGACATAGAAACTTCTTGTTACTCGTCTTACCGAGTAGTCTCTCTCTGACTATTCAAATTATTTAAGACTTCTTACCTCTTCTGCCCTGCACTGTTGCAACATACATTTTTTTTTTTAAAAAAAAGACAATTTCAGCTTTTCAAATGATACTTGGAAACTCAGGTTTTATAACTGATAACACCACTCCTGTGTGAACAAGGGAAAGAACCTATTATTCAGCTGTCTGATAAAACACAATTGAATAATAACTGATTATCAAATATTTTACTTGCAGATTCTCCTTACATTCCACCAGAGGGCTACAGAATCCCAAAATGCTGAAAAAAACAAGTTTCCAATCCTTCCAAAGTAAATGATGCTATATGTTATTTCCAATTTGCTGTGAGTGTAGTTTTCAACAGATTTTAAGAGAGAAGTCAAGAAATTCAGCAGAGAATGTTATCATTTGGCAATTGAAAAATATATTTTCAGAGTAAAAATTGAGACCGTTCATATTTAAATGGTGGTTTCAACATGCCTGGAATATTGTCCATGGGCCATGTTTCCATTTCCGCATTCACTCGAAAATGGAAAATTACTCCCCCTTTCCATTTTTCACCTACTCTGCACATCTACCACAGAGAATTTCACCTTGCATATTATCCAAGTTAAAAAGTCTCTATTTATTTGCAATTTAGAGCAATTATTTTTCTCTTGTATGAGAAATTTTTACTTTTTGCTTCAAAAATGTAATGCCTTACTGCTTCTGGATACATGCCATTCACCCTTCCCTGCTATCGAGTGCTCCTGCTTGTTTCACCATGAGTTGGAATAAGAAACAGTGACACATTCAGAAATGAGGACTAAATTTAAAGAGGAAGAGAAGGAACAGAAAATAAACATGCATCTTGGATAAATAGTGACATAAAAAGTTCTTGAGGAAAAGAATGAGGTCACAAGTAACTTTTTCAACAAAGCTTAATACACGCTGCTGATTTTCCTTTTGTAGAACTGGACTTAACTTTCATCAGCTCTCATCAAATTAAATTGACAGCCAAATAAAACATATTGAGATCTTCAGTTTAAGTTATGCCAAAAACTAATCCTAGGTAAGAAGAGTGACAGTTAGTAAAAGAAGAATTGATCCTTAATCTCCACCTAGCAATACATTCAGAGCAATGAATAGCAATCAGTTTAACCTCTCTTTCTTGTATACAACACACTGACCATTTTATTTTTGTTCCATGTGCTACACAGTATTAACTCCCCACCCCCCCACACATTATAAATATGAGGATCTAGACCATTCATGCTGTCAGTTATGAAATAGTAAGATATATCTCTTCATTCCACACACAAAGGGAAGTTATATTTATGAATCTAGCAGTAAGGCTAGTCATTCTTTCACACTATTTTTCCCTTTCAAATTGGCCTGAGCACCAACTTAAAGCAAATGTGTCTCCTAGATAAATGTGGTCTAAACAAAATACTTTTCTCCTTGCAATATCAGTGTTTACAACCAGTAAAAGCTCAAAGAAGCAAGGATCAGGTTTCTTTTAAATGCAAAGAGAACAAACTATTGTACAATTTGATTGACGTAAGAGGACAAGATATATTGTATTTTTTCCAGGTTCTACTGCTACATTTGCCAAACTATAAATAGTCAGATAAAATCTGGAGATTATAAAATATTTTGCCTGTTGTATTTATGTCACATTTGCTTTTAGTGTTACAGCTCAAAGGCAAGTAGAACTGCATAGCTCCATGTATTAGCCCTAAAGCTACCATAAGCTACAACTGGTTGCTCTGGAAGCAAAGGAACAAATTCTCTGTAGTCACCATAGAAATCCTATGGAATGCAGTTTCCCACTGTTTTGCAACGGTGTTTTGGAATAATTATAATGTAGCTATAGCCTTCACCGTTATAAATGATGCATCAAAAACATACATGTTTTAATATGCTTCCAAAGAGAGTATTTCTCCCTTCCTTGCACAATTAAGCTTCCTACTAACATATTTAAACATATTTACATCTTACATATAAACTTAATTATAATGTATAATGATAGAACACATATAAAAATGTTAGATTAGATATAACATTCTGTCCCATGACTGAAAAGATTAGCAAGCTTCTCTACCCTTGCCCCAGATTCCATTTTAGCCTATCGTTCAATGGTTCCACACTTATGTAAACCATGAAGCTCAAAAAAACCACCCTGACATCTGTACAAGAATCCTGGCAGCCTATGCTGTGTTTTGTTTTCACAGGTTGAACACAATTTCCCTAATAAGATTAACTGTCATAAATTCCAGAAACAAAAGGTTTATCCACCTCTGGATTGATTTATGAGATTTACCTAATATATAAGTCAACTTTTTTTTTTCTATTTAGTTCTTAACCTTAATGAGCAAACATCCTTTACAGACAACCTAGAAGAAAAATTCTTATGTCGATGCCATTTTTGTCATGTCAGAAAGAATTAGGCAATGTTTACTTTATTCACATTCATGAAACTTTATACTGCCCAGGCAAGGATATATTGGAGGCCTTTTGAAAGCTACTTCTGTTATCATACAATTTTGCAGCCTACACAGAGAAAATTCTCCTCGTCATTGGTGCTATCAGAGAGTTGCATAACTCCTCCCTGGAGCAGTTAAGAAGTCCCAAATTCTGCCAGGTGAAATCAGTGGGATTATACAATCAAGACAAAATTTGTCTGATCAGACAGGACCCTTAAAGAAAAAAATCACAATGTTATCACAAGGCACGGTTAATAACTTGAAATGAACGGAGTAACTGGGCATTATTAAAGAATTTAGTTTATATTACTAAAAAAACATTCAGACTACCTCTCTGATCTATGTCTGGTCTTGTTTCAGTGAAATCAAGTATTAAAAGAATAATTCAATTGCAAGTGGAATTAAGTATTAAAGCAGTTAAGAAGATTCACTTTAAACATTGTTTATATATTTGATAACTTTGCAATACTACAAGTTATAGAGTAGACCTTCTTTATATACATTCTCCACATGCCTCAGATTTTTTTTTTTTTTTTTTTCCCAAATGCAACAGTGCTCTTGGCTTTGGAAGGTGTCTGGTTTTTTAAGTTTTTGTTTTAACTCAAAAACAGAGGTAGTATGGAAAGGTGGGATACACTTTTTTAGCATAACACTGGATCACCCGACTAGTACTGAAAGGGGACAGTAAAGAGTAAGAAAACTGCAGGATCAGCTTACACAGGATATAGCTTTAAAAGCAATAAATTAGAGAACACACAGATTTCTTAAGTGCTAGATTAAAACCTTCAACAGCAAATCTTATCATTTTGAAATATTTGACTGTGCAAAGAGAACCTCTTTTTTAAAAGAATCCTGTCATTTCTTTCCTCCTCATAAGCACTGCCAGTTTCCCAGTGCTCTTTTGACAGTATAATCAGTCAATTCAATCAGAGAAATTCTATAGTACAATGGTAATTTTCTTTCAATTTTTTTTTCTCCCTTTACACTGTCAATTCAAACCACCTGCTGTAAGCATTGATGTGGAACAGCTTAGTATTAGCTCTGAAATTAGTACCAGTCCCCAGTTAAATACCTGGCACATTCAGTGTGGGACAGACACTGCTAATGGCACATAAACCCATCAGTTGCAATCGGCACATTAGTTGAACAAGTTTCTTTCCAAGCCATTCACAGAGCACCTTGCTGGTATCACCGCACTAGACTTAAAAATCAGACAGAGGGATAATTTGAGGAAGGAGAACAAACATAGCCCCAGACCTACATTTTAAATAGGAAATTTCTATGAATCTTCTCTTAAATGCATTAGGTAGCATCCTATGGCAACATTTTATTCAAACACAGCTTTCAAAATACATTTTAAGGTATGAAGCATACAAAAAGAATGGAGAACTGTTTTCAATTAGCAGGACCAAATACAATTAATGACACTATATAAAATTTCATTTCTTCTTAAATTCTAACACTCGTCTTCAACCATACGTACTAGCTTCAATCACTTAAACATATTAAAAAAGCTATTAAATCCAGTATCTTACAAATCCATCAGTTCTCCTGCCCTATTTAACTCAGCAGGTAGGTCCATGTGCATGAGTCAGTCAGCAATGATGAAAGGCATTTACTATAGACTCCTTGCAGGGTCGTCAATGGACAACCTGTACAAGATTTATGCTTTAAATAATAAATGAACTAAACACCTTGAAGTAATTGGCTGTGTGAAGCCTCACACTAGGCCAGATAGCTCGGCTGTACAAAGTAAAATAAGATTAAATAATAAATGAACAGTGCAGAGGTTTTCTAACCAAACTAATTCTACAAGATTTTTTTTAAGTGCAAGTTGTTCATGAGCTGAGATGCTTTCAAGATTTCATGCTGGTGTCATGGGGCCACCCTCCTTCTTTGTCAACAGTAACTATCTCAGAGGCCTGTATTCTTTTTGGTGATGATGTTAGAAACTCAGTGCTCTCCTTCCCTGTGCAAGATAAGGCAAGCAGCCTATGCAATAATGGACACGTCAGGACTTCTCCATTTCAATTTTATAAAGATTGAACACAAAGATTTTGCCTGCGCCAGTGGAGAAAATCAGAGCAAACTTCAAAAAAATTGTCATCAATTCATTAACTCATTCACAAATGTAATGTGCAAATTCCTCACTGATGGGGTTATACAGATAACAGTCATTGAATTTACCTGCAGTAGTTCCAATGTAGGAATTCACATTTAACGTTTTTTCTTTAATGCTGGCAAGGGTTTCCAAAACATCTTCCAACTGCAGACTAACATTCTAGCTGACAGCCTTCTGCAGAAATTCTCTCTCAAATATGATGCTGCAGGCCATCTCACTCCCAGTTCACAATCACATAAATCTCTGTTAAAACTACAGCTTTATTATCCATATAAGTACCAGTGTAAAATATTTAAATTAGCTTGCAAAGCTTCTTTTAATACAATCAAGCAATTTAAAGCTAGTCAGGGCGACCACTGGGTCACAGGCAGTCCACAGCAGATTTGTCTTCTAAAACAAAGCAAATTCATTTAATTTTGTTGCTAGTCACAAAGCTCATTACAAAAACTGCAGATATTAGACATTCCAGGGAGAAGAAATAGCTTGAAAGGAAGAAAGTGGGAATATTTTTAAAGAGTTTATAGGCCAGTTCTCAGCCAGTAGAAAGTGGCTTAACTCCAGAAATCTAAATAAAGTTTCCTAGACCTACAGAAAACAAAGGTCTTGCCTTTAATCTTTCATAGAATCATAGAATGGCTTGGGTTGAAAAGGACCTTAAAGATCATCTAGTTTCAACCCCCCTGCTCTGGGCAGGGTTGCCAACTACTAGAGCAGGCTGCCCAGCGCCACATCCAGCCTGGCCTTGAATGCCTCCAGGGATGGGGCATCCACAACCTCTCTGGGCAACCCGTTCCAGTGCCTCACCACCCTCTGAGTGAAAAACTTCCTCCTAACATCCAACCTAAATCTCCCGTCTTAGTTTGAAACCATTCCCCCTTGTCCTATCACTATCAACGTGTGTAAACAGGCGTTCCCCCTCCTGTTTATACGCTCCCTTCAGGTACTGGAAGGCCGCAATGAGGTCTCCCCGGAGCCTTCTCTTCTCCAAGCTAAACAAGCCCAGTTCCCTCAACCTTTCTTCATAGGAGAGGTGTTCCAGCCCTCTGATCATCTTAGTGGCCCTCCTCTGGACCCGTTCCAAGAGCTCCACATCCTTCTTGTGCTGGGGGCCCCAGGCCTGCACGCAGTATTCAAGGTGGGGTCTCACCAGAGCAGAGTAGAGGGGGACAATCACCTCCCTCTCCCTGCTGGCCACCCCTCTTTTAATGCAGCCCAGGACATAGTTGGCCTTCCGAGCCGCAAGCGCGCACTGCCGGCTCATGTCCAGCTTCTCATCCAGCAGGACCCCCAAGTCCATCTCCGCAGGGCTGCTCTCGAGTTCTTCTTCTCCCAGTCTGTATAAGTACCTGGGATTGCCCCAGCCCAAGTGCAACACCTTGCACTTGGCCTTGTTGAACCTCATCAGGTTCTCTTGGGCCCACTTCTCCAGCCTGTCCAGGTCCCTCTGGATGGCATCCCTTCCTTTTATCGTATCTTATGATACGATCTTACGGAATATACTTTCACTAGAAGAGGTGCAGGGTACAATTTGTCAAAAAAAATCATATTTCTGGTTTAAACTTTTGTCATGTCTCTGAAATGCCTGAATTTCAAGATGTACTTCTGGCTCCTCTATTTCAAATGTATGAAAAAGGCTTCTTTTAAGAATGCTGAATTAGAGAAGTGCTCCTGCAGCTCTGGTAGGCTCACATCCTCCCTCAACTCCTCATATTTGCTGCAGAAGTTTGCTTGACAGGTATCTCATGGAGAATCTATACATTGTAAAGCAGCAGTTCCAGGGCTTTCATTCACAATCCACCTTTAGGCTCCGTACCCCACATTTGGAAGCTGCTGTTCTAGAGCAGAACAGGAGTAGCTCACAATTAATACCAGCACAGTGGTATGAATAACAAAAAGACGAGGGGTGTGGGAAAGAAAAGAAAAGATGTATCAAATGTCTAAATAGGGAATACAAAACTTAAAAATAAATAAAGTGAGTTGTTTCAAAAAACTGTAATGGAATGTTAAAGCCACCCCTTTAAAACACACAAGCAGCATTAATGCAGCTGATAATCTAAAGTCCCTGTGCCCTTGGCAGCCTCACAGGGGTAATCTTCACATAAGATGAATTATTCTTGAACAATTGCTCTAATGTATTAGGCACAAGCATACTGTCCTTCAATATTAGGCATGCTTGTCTTTTCACATCCCTATTTTTGAACAAACGTATTTATTAAGAACAAAGCAAGGCAAAAACAAAAAGGAAAATAAAGAAAGATAAAAAGAGAGAAATAAAAGATTACACTTTTTGTAAATATGTACCACAGTACCAGAGAAAAGAAATTTATTATAGTCCATAGAGCTGAAATTATGTGTCAGAATAAACTTTGAAAGATTTCAGAGCATAGGATAACTCTCAGTAAAGGTTACTGCCCTGTTCACAGAAGATTTAGTGCATCCAAGATTCTGAGAAAAAAACTGTCAGGGAAATCAGTAGTTAAAGAATGAACAAGTCAAGCTTGCTGTTGACTCAGATATGTCCTACAAACACAAACTGACAAACTCTCTCAAACTTTTTAAGATGACTGACGTTTTGACATCTTCCTGTCTTGAGTTCATTCATACACTAGTCTTAACTATCAAAAGAGCAATAATTTGGGCCAGGTACCAGTACAAAGTCAAGCATCCTCCATGATCTGAAGAGCAAGTTTATAAGAAAGATTATGATTGCATATGATAACAAAGAACCGTGCTCAAAAATTAATACCCTTCAGTTTTCTTTTCCCAAACTGAAGTCTCTGCAAACCCTATTTCTTAAATAACTTTAGAGATCAAAGAACTTTGAAGAGGACCCTTATCTCTATGTAGAGGACCTAGACTAACACATCTTTACTGGGACCAGTGAAACTACCTACCTACCTACGCACACACATTTAAACATAATGACCTACCTCCCAAGCACTATCCATCTAAGCTCTTTGCAAACATTAATTAACAAGCACATGCCACAGGACTGAGGCAAATAAAGCTGGAAGTTTGAAGGCACCTAGGACCAGAACTGCAGTCCTTTAGCTCCAAGTAAATTCTAAGAGCTTCTAAATAGAGACTCCAGTTTTCACAGGCTCCTCCCATGCCTCTCTGGTTCTTCTGTTCATGCCACAAACATCTCACAGTTGCCCAGGCAAGGCGGGGGTCATTATGTCATCACTACGTAGCTATCTGACACCTGTCTCAGTAATGTGCCCTGATCTGATGTGTCCTCAGATCCTGCCTAAATCACCCTGCTTGTGCTAGATCCTGCACAAAATACCACTGCAGTTATGACTTTATTCAAAACCACAATCTAGAAGAGGAGTAGGTGTGCTTCTGTTCACACAGCAGCTTACTGGTTAGGACAGTCATGAAAAAGAGAGATAAAAGGTTCAATTTCCTCTCCTGCCAGAGGTATCAAACCCTGAGGGCCTGCACTAGCCATCAGCATCCTCCCTTTCAGAGTGGGTGGGCACTCTTAATCCCTCCTGTCTTCCATACACATGGAGCAGCATTAATTGGGCCAAAGAAAAAGAATATATGTGCCCATGCAAGGGTATGCTCCTGGGAAGGAGGCAGGGGGACTCTGATCTGGCCCTAATCAATGATTAAATTAGTAGCTAGTATATTGCAGAAGACATGCTGAGAAAAAGCAATCCATGGTGTGAACTGGCAACCTCCAAAAGCTACTACAAGATCATTTTTCTGTACTTGGATTCTCTTGGACTTTTACAACATACATCTAGAAACTTGAACTGCTGCATAGGGTAACCCAGCTTTCCCAGTGCTGTGGGCTAGGTGCCAGTTTGGGGGCACTTACACAGACCTTTCTTCCAGGCCGCATTGGAGAACCCGTCTGTCACACAGGTCAGGTGAAACCTCACAGGCCTAATGCTTGTTGAGCCTGTGCACACATAGCAGCTTTTGAACTGTATATACTGCCAAGTAAACGTATTTTCTTCTTTTGGATCAGGGAAGAGTAGCAAGAGCACAAAGTAGAAGGGGATGTCCTCAGGAGACAAACACAGTAGGGCCTGCTATTGGGCCTGCTCTCATTCATCACAAGCACAGCAAATTGATCACTACCATTGATTTACTGGCCCATAAATACCTGCATCAATGACAACTGTATACATATACCTGAAATCAGAATTTGCCCCTTGCCTTTTAAAATGTGTCTGGGTGTTTGCTATAAAACACACAACATCATACTGGCCCATGACACAAAAACTACTCTCTTTCTAGGAAACAGTGACAATATATTGGAGGAAGCATCACCACTTTACACTTTTTTCCAATAACCAGATGTCTTTAGGTTGGTGCTTTTGTCAGATTAAAATACATCACACTTATCAAGCCAGTGCCAGAGGTCTGCACAAATGAATAGTCATACTTTGGTGTCATTAAAAAACAACACAGGAATTCCAGGAGCTTTGTTGTGTGTACAACACACGCTGTATTTGCTGAAGTACTATGCATGTCATGTTATCCCTCAGTGATTCATAGATCACATGAAAAAGAGACAGGTTTTGCAAATCGTGCTATTGAAAAAGGATAAATAATGAATTCCATATTTATACTACTAAAGGGAAATTTGCAATCATGATACAGCAATGCTAGAAGAAAGGGGTATGTGTGTGATATATTGGCCAGCCTTGACTGTGACTGTTCCTGCAGTGTAAGAATTTCTTTATCCAAGGACAACTACTTTCACCTTCCCATCTGTCCTGTGAATTTTTTAATGTCTGAGACAGGTGGCCTGTTGGAAACCTAAAACCCTGTGGGTACAAAATATGATTAAAATCTGATGTTAGGCTCTACGATAAAGAAGAGCTCTATGCTTAGTTGAGAATTTGTAACTAACCTGCAAAAATATGTCAAAGGTAATTTGAACTCTACATAACCAAAATCTTTTTAATTCAAGTTCAGCATATGCTATATCAAAACTGCTTGCAATCATTTCCCCACAGATTAAATATGTATCTTGATAAGTGTATATACTGGTTTCTTTTAGAAAAAATTTTAAAGGAATATTTTAATTAATTGTTCATTCCTAAATACAGCATTAGCAACAATAACATGAAAGATTAATATGTTGAACTCATTATTTAATAACTTACAGAGCACACAATTAATACATCGTAATGAATTCTTAACAATTATTAAAACAAATATCTGAAAACTTCTGAAAGCATATCAAGAATTCAAAGGCTGCTGGGTATGTAATCTTGCCCCTTTTTGGAGAAGGGGGTGGTGATTTAAATGGGTCTTTTATACTTTCAATTATTCCCCAGAAAAAAAAGAGCAAGAAGCCTAATTGAAATCTATTTAGAAGAAATTCAGAATCTATGCCAAGTTTAAAAGTTTGGCATAGAATACTAAGTGATGATTCCTGCAGATAATTAAAATTTAAAATGTTAAATGATTTATCTTGTTGTAAATAATTAAGGGGATTTTAAAAAGGCAAGCAAGAAAATGCAGTATGTGAATATAGCGTACCACCAATCTCTTTTTATCAGAAATGTTACATATTATGGACAGACTAGGGTTTTCTGTGTGTGTTTCATAATGGTGTGATAAAGGATAAATTAAAAAAATTCCAAAGAATTCCAACAGTTTTAAATATATTCAATGAAATTGAACTAAAGTTGATTGACATTCTGGTCTATCATGTTATAAAACACATGAAAAAGAAAATAGGCCTTGTGAGCCAAACTCGGTAAATGACTTTCCAGTGATGCCAAAACCAGAGCCATTGAAACTCAACTATCAAACGTCATTCCAGTGTAGCTTAAGTTAAACCTATACACTTGCAAAAGAGTCTGTAATATCCAGAGCGTGATTCTCAGACTAAATGACATTCACCAGTTGTATAGCTGTGTAACTTCTCTGATGGCTGTGAGCTATTTCTGATATGCACTTGATCAAAGAAGTCCAAATACAACAAGGTAATATTTAGGGGCTGATTCAAAGCTAACTAAAGCCACTCCTTCTCTCTAGCTTTTCAACAAATTCTCAGAAATGTTGATAAAATTAAGTTGTTCTCAAAAGATGTTGACATCCATTAATGTTTACAGAGTTTTAGATGCTAAGTGTTCTGTGGGTAGGTTATTTTGTTTAAATAGTGATGCAGGTAGTTTCACTGGCCCCAGCAATGGATGGGATGCCTGGAAGAGCTAAGATCACCCCATCTTCTCTCCCACTGTCTATCAGCATGGCCTGCTTTACATGTGGTCTGTGTTGTCTGATGTGTGATGAACATATAAAGGCTATATCCTCCCTGGTTTGTTCAGGAAAAAAAAAAAATTGTTCACAACAATTAATTTCATGATATCAATTTGAAATTTAATATTTGTACCTTTCCCCACTTTTTCTTACCACATAGTTATCAGTAATTTCTTATATGATGCTTTTTGAACTAAAAGAAAAGTTCCATTCAAAAGTCAGAACTCATTCCTTGAGCAGCATGTGCAAGATCATAGGAGTCTTTTCTTTCAAATGGTAACACAAGTACCCTAAACTATGCACCAAAACCCATATGCTCTGGTTCTGCTCTTATATTAATACATGGTAGCTCTGCATGTGCACTGCATGACTGAAATAATATACTTTGGGCCCATATACAGGCAAAAGTTCCAATGAAATGCCAAAATTCTTAAATGGCAAAGCTAGTTGATTTTTTTTCTTAAGGATGAAAAGGTTACAAAATGTCTGGCTCTACTGAATCTAACAGAATATAGTTCTGGGAAAATGAAAAAGGAGCACCCAGATCTCCATAACTTTGATCCAGAGAACATTAACTAGAATGCTTTTTACTCTCTGCTCTTTGTTATTAATAGGAAAATTAATATTAATAGGAAAATAGTGATACTGACTGTTCAAGAACCAAAATTAAATGCAAAATCAATTCCTTGCACGAATATTTTTCTCACCCTGCAAATGATGCCAATTATTTACATAGAAATCTAGATTCGTGGGCAAGAGCAGTAAAGTCAGATGATAACAGATAATGGGCAATACTGAAGTGATATAGCTGATAGCTAGCAAATAATCATTCCCTGCAAAGTTACTGAACATCACAATATGAGATCTCATAAATAATTTTAAAGTGTCCCAAGAACTTCAAAAATGAGCAAAATGAGCATCGTTAAGGGGGAAAAAGTATAGGCATAGACATATTCTAAGCCTAAGATGGATCCACCAACAAAAAACAGTCTGAGTTTGCTTGAATAGTAAGCCCTTCCAGATAGGCAATGGCACATGAGAAGTTCTGGGAAATATAGAAAACCTGCAATTCCCTTCATCTTCGATATACAGCATAACTCAAAGTGAGAGCTGCAGGTGTTCAATCCCACTCAGTATTAGTCTCTGAGCATCGAATAAGCACTAAGAAAGGCGAGAAAAAAATATAAAGGAATCAAAATGTTTGGGACTTTATATTGCTATTCACATTTCACTTTGTTACAGGAAATGCAAGACTGGGAATTTGTTATTTATTCAGAGGGTAAAAGCAAACAAGCTTGTTTATGTCACAGAAACTGTATTACATAACTTTTTTTTTTTTTTAAACTACCACACAACTGCAGTTTTGAAGAAATCAAAGAAAGTCTCCTAAAGTTTCAAAAGCCACTATACTTTCCTGCCAAGCTCTGCCCAAGAGAGTCCTATAATGCACCTCCTTCTTTCTCACAAGTTTAACTCACTAGGGATATAAAGAGGACAGAATTAAACCCTTAGTTTTCCATAGCACTACAAAAACTATCAGTCTACAAAAGCACTCCCTCAACCTTAGCTGAAAACTTAGTATGCTATAACGTATAAATAATGCCATGTCTGCATAAGAAGCATGACTATTACACTCAGAACCTATGAACCTAATCTCCTTTTTAATTGTATTACTTTCATTTATTTTAAAAATAGTTTTGCATTATTTGCTATTCGTTAAAATAAAAAAGATAATAATAAAAGAATACTAAAGAAATCTGGATACTATTTGAAGTAGACTGTGTAATGGAACTTTTAATTGTCAGGTAGAGTATCAATGGACTGGGCTTAGACACGCATGAAAGTCAGAGATGTGAGAAAACCACCACTGCTACTTTCTGTAAGAAGGCAGTATTTTGCAGACTGTTTATAAAATAAGAAATATTTATCAGCTATCCCTGACATACCAAAAATGATTATATGAAAGCAAAGGCCTCAGCCAATGAAGGCAGGTTTTTTCATTACATGAAGCATTTTATCATCTTTTTCAAAAACCTCTGAACTGTTTACGCATCTGATTCGCACCCTTACTCCTCAAAGTAGCGAGTTGCTCTCAGTGCCAGTTATGTAACTACAGTTTAAGCTGCGCTGCAGATCCACATCCTTAACCAATAATAACTATATACCAGCGACATGCAAAACAGAGAAAAAACGCATGAGAATTTACTTATTTTCTTAGCATACAGCCATGGTGCTGTTTGGCTGTTCTCCACATACCCCAGAGCATGTCAGCATTAAATACACAGCAATCGCTAGCTTGCAGAAGGGGTTTACAGCAGGTCACTTTTGGAATTCCAGGCTGCATTTGGTGTGAGTCAATAGCTTTTTCTATTTCCTTCATCAACTTCCAAATGCAGCTGCTCTCAGCTTTTAAGGTGTCTCCCTCCCTTTAGCCCTTTTATCCTGTGCTCTGCTCTGCAGCCCTGGACCTTCTCCCAATTTCCCTGCTTTTGCAAACCAGGAAATGAAAAAAAAAAAAAAAAAAAAAAAAAAAAAAAAAAAAAAAAGCAAAACACTATGCTATAAGGAAAGAGATAGGTTTTAATTCCTGCTATGTGCTTGGTGCCTGTAGACTGTTCAGAAGGCTTCCTAGCTCTATGAATTATATTACGATATATTTTTGTAAGCCAAGTAAAAATAAGACAGAAAACTGAAATGGAAGTTGCACCCTGAAGGACACAGGAATTCAGTGAGCTTGTAGAGTGCAAATGACGACATTTGTGGGAGAAGCAGAGAGACTAACACCTTGAAAAGAAACACTCAGATTAAGGACAAGGCAGCCAAAAAGCAACAGCAGAGGAAGAGACTCTTCCCCTGAAAGAAATATCCCGGCAACCATCCATCCATAGGGTGGTCCAAGAGTTCAGAGGATGGTCAGAGACATTTTAGACAATGTCCGCTACTGTTCTTGCTCTGGCAGCACTCTGTGGAGCAAAATATTGCCAAAAACACAAAAATACACTTTCCAAGCTTCCTTTCTTTTTTGTGCTGCCCAGATCACGTATTACCAAAAGCATGTACTGTTCTCTTTGTTGCTGCCTACATGTGTGTAAGTCATTTGCTAACATCTGAATAAAGTATTAGCATCTAAAAATTCTTAACCGCTTTCCTTTAATTTAAATAGGCACTTGTGCTCTGATAGGGCTCATTTATTTGATTGCTGTCCAGTGATACTACAATGAATAAAAACCATGAAGTATGCCAGTCAAAGAAAAATAAAGGCATGAAGAGTGGTGAAGATATTTTCTCCAGGAGATATAGACTATATGTTTAGAGTAGTGTTGTTGTTGTTTTTTTTTTCTGTTTTGTTTGTTTTGTTTTTCTTTTTTAAAAAATACATTACCAATGCATTCCTCAAAATGTATCACATAGCTTAAGAAATCCACCCTTAAGAAATGGAAAAACAACTGTAGGGAAATTTCTGGCTTGAAGTTTTTGGTATGCAAAAATAAAGCATTGTACAAACATCTACTTAGGCAAGGGCAGAAAAGCTAAAGAAATCTACTGGAAAAAGTCGCAGTTTCAAAAGGGAAGATGAAGCTTTGTGGAATAGCTGCTAAAGGTCAATTCTCTAACATACCACATGCAACAGGACTGACATTGAGATTAACTCCTTTCTTTATCAATGTTCCTTTAAAATACTGGAACAATTGTTTTTGTTACAGCTGCACTTTGAACAGGCCAAAAAAAAAGAATCAGCACCAGCTTTTTTGTTAAAAAGCTATAATATGATCCAAATTCCCCCAGATGGTCATTTATTGCAAAAGCAGACTGAGGACTTCATTTTACAAAACTATTACAATAAATTTATTTTGTATAAGCAATACACAAAAAAATGCAATAATTTACTTTTCAGATCTGCCTGTAATATCTGTAACATGAAATGGATGAGTTTATATGACCTATACAACTTGTTTTCATTAGCAGAAAAGTTGCATTCAAATGGTTGACAGGAGACTGCTAACGTACCCCTATATTACAATATTTTATTTGTAATCCACTAGGGAAAAAGTAAGAAGTTAACCTGTTAGGAGCTCCGGTGAAATAAAAATATTATCTCATCAAAACTTTTTACATTAAGCCATACTTTTATGTGCTAATGGTGTTTATATGCACACCACAGAACAGTTAGCATTCGGTTAAATTATTTGTGGTAATGTTTTCAGCTATTTTGAAGAACTGCATACATTTCCATTTAACAGTATCATTTCCTCCTCCGTTCTCTCACCTTCTCTAACTAAGGATGACTGCTATGTACTTTACAAATAATTATTAATTTGTAGAAAAAAATATCCTAACCAATCATGATTGCCCAGCATGGAATTTGACTTCACATTAGCATATAAAAAAATGACCGTGGAAGTTCCACACAAATATCAGCAAAGCAAATTTAACAGAGGCAGATACATCACTTAAAACACCTCCCTTTTTCTTCTCCATAATCCCACACTCCTTCCTTTCTTTCCTGACACAATAGAACATGTTTTTTCTATCAAAAAATACATACATAAAATATATAACATACATACATACACAGTAGTGTACATATATTAAAATAGTTGTATATTTAATTACATATTTATATAATTTAGCCCTTTTTAACCTCCCCATAAGCATTGCCAAAAAATAAGTGCCCAACGCTGCTAAAACCTTGCTGTAGGTCTCTTTAGGCTAACACAGAGCTATGCCTTTGCCAGTATCATTGCATAGACCTCCTCATTACTCACCTGGGCACTGCATAAACTTTCAAACAATTTGGTAGTAGATGCAGCTGTGCAGAATCTTTTGCTGCCATACAGTACTTCCATGGCTCTTAATAGCTTGTCAAAATGAAACTGCTGTTAATACAAAGCCTGAATACAAACCTGGCATGAGGTGACCATTGTGTAGCCAAATATACATAGAATCAGAGAATATCCTGAGTTGGAAGGGACCCACAAGGATCAGAGTCCAACTCCTGTCTCCACCCAGGATCACCCAAAAATCAGACCATATATCTGAGAGCGTTGTCCAAATGCTTCTTGAACTCCAGCAGGCTCGGTGCCGTGACCACTTCGCTGGGGAGCCTGTTCCAGTGCCCGGCCACCCTCTTGGTGAAGAACCTTTTCCTAACACCCAGCCTGAACTCCCCTGTCGCAGCTCCATGCCATGCCCTCGGGTCCTGTCACTGTCACCAGAGAGAAGAGGTCAGTGCCTGCCCCTCCACTGTCCCTCATATCCCATTAAGGCCTAGCACACGCTGACCCATCGCATGCAGACCTTTGCAAGAGCTGCCACTGTAGGTAGCACAGCAGCATCCCCTAGGAGAAGAGAGAGGAACCATCTGTCACCTCCCATCTCTCCCACCAAACCTGCCCAGTGACTTGCTCAGTTCTGCTGAACTATCAAGTGCATTTATGACCTAAGCANCACACTGCTGGCTCATATTCAGCCGGCTGTCAACCAGCACACCCAGGTCCTTCTCTGCCAGGCAGCTTTCCAGCCACTCATCCCCCAGCCTGTAGCTCTGCCTGGGGTTGTTGTGCCCCAGGTGCAGGACCCGGCAATGCATCAAACTGTTCAGGACTTGTTATGTTTTGCTCTATTTGTATACAACACATGCTTATTAGCATTGTCTAGTATTCTTGCAACTGCCCTGTGTAGTCACCTTGATGCCACAAGACAAATTCCATAGTTACTCCCTTAGCCTACCTATCACCCCATCTCTCATTCCTCTCAAAGTACAGAATATGCCACCTAATATTGCTATTTGAGTTCCTCATGCACCTGAGCAATCTCCCTTTGACTTCCACAACTGCACTCACTCTAACTCTCCTCACCAGAATCTCTAACGCCTCCACAGTTTATCTCCATACCTTACTTTCTCTTCAGCCCTGACCATATTCTGTTTCTAAGGCTTTCTCTTACTTCTCATCCTCTCACATTTCCATTACTGTATTATATTAACTCTTCCTCTACCTCTCTGCTGCTTCAGCATGTCCTTTTAAAAGCTGTCACATTGAGCGTATGCCTGAATCTTGCCCATTTTCCAAGCAAGATCTCCAAGATGCAGCCTATTCTATCCATCCAAACAGCTAAAAGTCTCATCCGGGTTGTCATAATTTTGCGTCTATATTACTACAACCCCCTTTCCTTCATCTCTGAGAAGTGTCATCTTTCCCTCTTTATACCCAGTTAGAAGGTCACCACAAAGGGCAATTTTCTTTCTTTGACCATGACACTCCTCCTCTTTGGATCACTCCCCACTGGTGCTACCGCATCAAAATATAAGCACCTCTCACAGAAGATCTCTGTTGTGGAAAAAGAGCTGAGCTCCTGCTACATCTTTGCCCTGCACTGGGGTGCTGGAAGTTTCTCTCCCCCTTCTTCTATCTTCTTAGTGTCACCGAACTGTAGTATTTCAGTTATCTTTCAGATCTGTGCCTCTGTCGCATTTGCTAGAAATTCATAAAAAACACTTAAAGAGAGTAACACCCAAAGAGACTAACATGATATGATATCAGAACACTAGAGCAAAAGTAATAATTTATTTTTGTATTCAGATCTCTAGAGAAATGTTTTTCTTTAACTGTCCAAAATAGATAGACAAAATATTTTATCATTAACTCAATTTCTAATGTTTAAACATTAAAAACAACACATTTTGTGCAAAGGACTATTGCTAATAAATGCAGATCAGTCTCTTCATATGAAAATAGAATATTTGTAGCTTACAATGAGCAATTTAAAAATTTTGCTGTCATGGTGAGAATACAACTAGATTTTTTTTTTTTTTTAAAGAAAAAAAGATGGAAACATTTACTTTAGAACAGCCTATGGTCTATAGCAAGATGCATCAGATCTAATTTCAGGTCCAAGCATCAATTAACTTTATTCATATGAACAACACGTTTATCATGGAAGTGATTTAGAAAGCCTCACTTCAGAGCAGCCAATAGCTTGATAATTAAAACATTTCTGTAACAGGAAGATAGCTAAGCTTGGCTTTTCAAAGCTAAGCTTTTCAAATCCAAATAAGCAACCAATTAGTGGATACTAATAGGTGCTATAATCTTGAGGACCTCTTCTTTGCTTCCTTCTCCTAGATCTAATAATCTTTTCCTACTATTTTGTTTTTTCACAAAAATAATCATTACTTTAAAAAGTTTTTTTCCCCCAAACCAACCAACGAAAAATCTCAAGTAGTTCTACTCAAAACTACAATTACCACTTCATTCTGCATAGCAACATGTAAATATTACAGTCCCCAAATGGCTGAGTTACAGTGTATGAAATGTTACTCGCTAAAAAAAGACAGACAGACAAGTGAATCTTCAGAAGAGAAGATTTAAGCAAAGAGCATGAGCTTCCTAAACTAAGAAAGGCAGCTTATTCCTTAGCTGTTGGGCATAATAGTAGAATCCTCCATCACGCAAGGTTTGTAGTTTCGTAATTGGAACTTGCACTAAGAGGGCACTGAAGAGCACAGAGGCCTGGAAGCGATATATCTCAAAATTAAATCAGGAGATATATTCAGGACCTTGACCATGAAGGGGCTGACAGGTCAACTTCACAATCAATCCTTTGTTTCTGGGTAGCCAATGCAGCAATGCTAGAACTAGGGAGATATGCTGTATTTTTTTTTTTTTTTCCCCTAAGATATACCTCTCTGGCAAAAGAGTTTTGCTCAAGCTTGGTAATGAGACCACTTGGCAGGCCAGCAAGCAAAGCATTACGGTTGTCTAGCTTGGAGGAGATAAAACCCTGAGCCAGCTTCTCATAAACAGACAAGGATAAATACGTACAAAGTATGGTTTCATTTTTCAAATGACAGTAGGAAGTCTTAATAATCTGCCCAATGTGATGTTTAAAGGACACTTCAGATTCCAACAGGAATATGGATGTTTAAGTGGTAATCCCATACTGCGAATAATATATATACATAAAAGCTACATCAAAAATTGAGGTGGCATTAAGCTTATAGCTAGAGCCACAAAATGAAAAACCTTCATTTTACTTGAACTTAACTAAAGAAAATCAACATAACTTATATTTTAATATTTTCCAGGGAACTGATCCAGACAATAAAAGCACAGTTTGGATTTGCTGCTTTAACTGACAAATGAATTAGCATGTCCTCAGCACAGAAATGAAACCCAATATCAAGCCAATGATTAATCTGGCCCAAAGGCAGCATACAAATGTTAACTGTAATAAGCCGAAAATAGAACTCTGTAAAACACCAGCCCTAACTACCCCATTGGAAGACCTGAAATCACCCCCACAAACATAACCCTGCCTGACAAACCTATTGGCCTCGGACCAGTTTGAGATGGTGCCTGTCAGAAAGCCCAGTAAATTTCTGGGGGCTGAATGAAACGCAAGAAGCAAAATTCTGTAGAGAAACATTTCAGCTGAATGGAATGTCGTCTTCACTGTTCTAAAAATGAGCATTTAGCCAAAACATTTCTCTGGATCTGTATTTAAGTTTTATTCATATTTACAACCCACTGTTTACATGATGAAAATGCCTTTAGCAACTTCAGAAGGACAACACAGTTGACAGCACTGGAAGACATACTGAAAAAAAAATGAGAATTGGGGGGAAAAAAGATTAATTTCTTAGCTAATAATTTTGAAGTTCTCTGATATAAAAGAATTCACTTCTCCCCCCTCCTCCACCCCAGATTTTAGTCTGCCTATATGATGATACCTCCTGGAGGCATAAATTCAGCTCATTAAGTATTCATGTAACGCTGGACATGAGTCTGACTAAAATCACTGAGACTGTGCATATATACAGCCCAAGGTTTATATCGGTGTACTAGCAGGTCAGGGCTTATAACTTGGGAAGGAAAATATTCACTGATGAGAACAACAATTACCAGGACCTCAGGGTCCAAGGAAAACCGCTTTAGCCATGCAATTTCCTAGTGATAATATAACCAAACCTTAGCCAGAGACTATATTTGAGTGTTAGGGTTATGTTTTAACAGAAACAAAGGAGAAGTTGTAAAAAATATTATGATTTGGTTCTTTGCAGCAGTGAATCATAGATTTACAAACATTTCCATTACTTCTCAACTCAGAACAAGAACAGTTCTTCATTGCTTTCTTACACTAAAAGAAATTCCATCCATATGAAATAGACTCCATATCTGATTTACATCTTATACACACAAATCAAGATGTTGAAATGTATATTTAGATGCTGAAGTTTATATTTGCAACAATATTTGCAGATTTCTTGTGTTTTATGTCTCTTGGAGGTTCACCAAAGACCTGCCACATTCTTCCTTCCTAAGGACTGGCTTCAAGAAGTTTTGTTGGATTGGAGTTAATGCAGATAAACCTAAGCTAAACACTTGAAAACAAGCCAAGGAAGAGTAATGAGGAAACCAGAGGATTTAGCTTAGGTGATTAATACCTTTAATTGCTATTTTATATTTTAGTTTCCTGCTTGTAAAACTACAGAAGAGGAATACTGTTCAAGATTTGTTCATTCGTTTTAAAACCAGAAGGACAATTGTAACCATCTGTTCTGACCTCCAGAACGTATAGATTTTCAGGTTTTCCCAAACAGTTTTTATACCATATCTGTAACTTCAACTTGAGTTAAAGCATTTGGTTTAGAGACTGATACCAGTCCTGAAACATGAACAACACATATGGGCTTGGTTTTGTAAAAAAAAAAAAAAAAAAAAAAAAAAAAAAAAAAAAAAAAAAAAAATGAAAANNAAAAAAAAAGAAGCATCAGCTTGGTTTAATCGCATACATGTCCAAAGCTACTTATTTTCCCAGCAGACGACCACCAAGATGGTCAGAGGTCAGAACATTTGCCCTGTGAGCAGAGGTTGCAGGACTAGGGCTTGTTCAGCCTGGAAAAAAAGGTGACTTCAGGGGAAGCTTAAAAGCAGCCCATCAGTACCTATGGGGAGGACACAGAGACGGTGGAGCTGGTACCTTTCAGTGGTCCCCTCGCCCTCCTGCCACGTACAATAGGTGTAAGTGCAAACAGAAGAGTTTCAGACTGGATATATAAGAAAACTTTTTCACCGCAAGGACACAGTCCAGCAGTGCCATTGCACAGGGTGGTTGTGACATCTCCAGACTTGGAGGTTTTCAAGACCTGACTGGAAAAGCCCTGAGAGCAGCCAGGCAACTGATCCTGCTTGAGCAGAGGGTTGGACTGAAGACTTCCTGATGTTCCCTCCAGCCTGAACTATGCTACTGTGATCCAATAGCTGTTATAAACAAAAAGATGCTGCACTGAACTTTCCCATTACACTTAAGTACAGAGTAACATTTAGAAATAAACTATATAGGTGCAGAATTCCTGAACCATTATATTTCCGTATAACACATGTAGCAGGATTCTCAAACTGGTTCTTGTTCGAACTGCTACACACTGGTTGGTTTGTTTTTGAACTGGTACAGAAAATTCTCCCAATAACTGAAGTTGTTCCAAAGGTTAATATTAAAAATGTGAGCCTTACTGTTAGTTCAAATCCATGCAGCTTCAACTTCCATGTATTAGATCACTACCATTTGTACTAGTGTGTTATTAAGATACGATAGTGGAATCTATACTCTCTATATTCTATAACAACCACCCCAGTTGGAAAGCAGACAGAAGTATTTATGTTCCACACGACTGTTATAAAGCTATTGACTCACTCCTTATAACATTTCCAATCAAATAAACTGCAAATGTCTATGGACATACAGGCATATATGTATATCTATAGAATGCCATTTCCCTTTGTTATTTTCCATTCTTAATTCTCATATTGAGCAATACAATTCTGTGAAATTGGACAGTAACAAGAATATTTTTTAAAATAATAGCAAATAATTTGTTTAAAGAGTTTCTGATTTTATAATAGATTTTTGTTTTGTTTTACACACATTACATATATTCATTTTCTTGGTGGCACACATCCATCATTTGTTACTTTGTATCTTTTGAAGCTTGGTTCAGGGAAATAAAAACAAAAACACAACAAAAACCACCCCCACAGCCACTGTGAGGTTGATTAACTCTGTATTAAACAAATTCTGAGCTAATTAAACTCAAAGTCAATTCAGCCCACGACAGAAGGTTATTACCTCATAAACAGGATGTACTTTAAAGTTATTAATAATACACTAACATTGCCTTTTCAAAACCTTTGATTAACAAACAAGTGAAAATTAGCATCTGAAATTCTGTTTGTACAGACTGTAGATCAGATTATGTAAATTTTTAAATCTCCGTTTTTCCAAATTAAAGGAAGCAGCTAGCAACAGCTGTAGAAGAAAACAGTACAGACACAGGGCCCAATCCTGACCAATTTCACCAAATTCCACCGATGCCTATGAAGCAGTAACAAGGTGACATACTGTCCCATACACTGTCCCATTGTGCACTATATGAACTATGCAACAATAAATACAGATCTGCAGGATGAAACACTTAGCAAGGAATATCAGAATGATATTTTAAATGCAAAATTTTGAATTCCCCCCAAATTCCTTCATAGTTAATTAGAAACACAATCTCTTCATATCAAAATGATAGATTCAATGGATAAGTTAAGCAGGAAAAAAAGCAAGCCTTGTCCTTTCTCCAGCAAGCTTAAGTTGTGCACAGAAATAAAAGTATAAACCCAACAAGTTCTCTTCTAAAATGCCTGAAACACTTTCATATTTTCAGAATAAATGATAAATAAATCCTGAACAAAATGATTTAGTAAGTTTCCCTAGACATCACTAACACAAATCCACAGCCTCAAGACATTTTATGTACAACTAAGAAAGTGAAGAAAACAGGCAGATAAAACCACAGAAATCTTTTTTGTTCCCTGTTTTGGACATATCATTGGTATTAGCATGATCTCTGGTAGCAGGAAGGCAAGAATGCTACCTGTAGGAGAGTGATATTTCTAAACATTATAGATCTAAGGATATGATTTATAAATATAATCTGCTTAATTATATAAAAATGTATATAATGAATTAATATCAATTAATATAATACTGAACTAAAATAAGCTGTACCAATAGCATATGTAAACATGGACTTCTCCCAGGGATTTCACCAGGAGGAACTGTGCATCGTAGCCTCCTTGGAGTCCCAGCATGCTGCCTGCAGCACATTATACATTCCTTAAAGTGCTGTCTTCAAACAATATACAAGCTCCACGCCTTTGATGCCACACCCTCAAAGCCAAACTGGCTTCTAAGTCAAACTCCAGAAGTATGCTGTCAAAAGTAGTGTTCAAGAATACAAGACAATTCAAAGAAAGAAAATGCCAAAATGAAAAATTAACAAACTGCCAACTGGATATAAGAAAATTTATGAGAGGTAACCATTATTTAGAAGGTATTAAATTGTTAGTGAGTAGCAGGATTCTCTCAGGGGAAAAAAAAAAAAAAAAAAGTATGTGACAAGATCGTACAAGACATACAAGGCCAAGGAAAATGCAAAATTGTGCTAGTACATCAAAGGTTTGAAGTGCAAAATATATGTTTGTATAATAATTCTAGTGCATGTACTTAGCATTTCTCTTCTACCTTACTAAAAAATAAAATTTGGTTGAATGGAACATGGATGTTTTCAGAATTCAAGGCTCCAAATGTGAAAATCCAATGGGTGACATTGTAGTATACTTGATTTTTCTACATATATATATATATATTATATATAATATAAATAAATATAAATAATAATAATATAAATATAAACAAATATATTTAAATATAAATATTATATATATATATATAAAAATTATGCTTAAGCTTTTCAAACACAGCTTAAAGTGGTAAGAATAACTCTCGAAGTATTAGTCTTTCTTTCTATTGCCAAACTGGTGATAAGTAAAGCTGAAAAGTAATTGTTCTCAGCCTCTCTTGGCAACAAATTGGTGGAAAATATGTCCTTTGGAAATAGGCAGAACACTAGTGGCTGACTTAGATTTCTCAAAGGATTTGGCGAAGAGAGAAAACAGAGAAAACACAAATTTGGATTCTGGAGAACAAGAAGGAATGAAGGTTCTTCACTGAAGTAAAGATATCAGCTACAAGGGGCGAAAACACAGCTATTGATGAAATAGCAAGCCCAAATATCAGTGACAGAGCTCCAGCAACAACCAGCAGCTTCTGTACCATGAAGGACCTGCCCCTGATTTTTCACACAAACTAAGGCATCTGAGGGTCTTTCCACCTCTTCTGGCCAGAGAACAGCCACTTTTAGCACTAGCGATCAAAGCTTATTTAATGATTAGTGCTAAAAGTGATCAAGAGCCCCAAGAAAATAAGCTTTGATCATTCCTTCCCCCCTCCTCACTACCCCATGGAGCCACAAGCTAACATTTTTCTAAAATATGCAATTAAGTTTGACACATTAATTTGACAGCAAGAGAAACAATGGAAGGGGAAAAAAAAGAAAAAAGTGAATCAATTCTAAAAGAGAGGACCGACAACATTTCCTCCCATCCTCCTGTATTCCATTACCTACTTCAAATACATGCTGCAGACTTGTAGATTTCTCCTTGTTTTTCTTATTTTGAGCACTATGACTATCCAACCCAACCTTATGGGTAACAAGGGATAACCCTTCAAAATTTGGTGTTGTCTTCTGCCAGCTACTAGCTCAGAAAAAAAAAAAACAAACTTGGCATCTAAACTGGTACAAAAAGTTGACAGCAACACACGCACTCACATACAACAGTCAACATTGCAAATTCTTACTGAGCTCAGAAAAGGCAGAAGTGGTGCAAGTTTTCCAGTGTTATTTTTTTTCCAATTGTAACAGGATGGGTTGCAGGGTCCAAGCCTTCCATCTCCTCAGTATTCTTCTCTAAGTATCTCCTCAAAGTGTGTGTGTGTGTGGTAGCAATCACTATTTACAGCCAATGTTACCCCAAGGGTTATCACTGCACATCTCACACAGACCTCAGGTCTGCTAGAGCGGAGTGTTGTGAAAGGCTTCCATTGCCATGGGGGAACCAATCCTCATTTCACTAATTTTGTATTGTCTCTGACCAATCTAATACAGCATACCTGCAGCTCAGCCAACTGGAAATACCTGAAGGGGAAAAAAAATATACAGTATACCACACATTATAAACATCTTTCCAAAATTTTCAGGTTTAGGTATGAACATACTCTACTGAGAAAGCAAGAGTTAAAACATGGATGCGGTGAAACGACTGCCTTGACATAGATATTTTAACTATTTTTAATGTTTTATTTCACCAACTCTTCTAAAAGCAACAGATACCAGGAAAAAGTAAACTTTGAGGAATTATTTTGCACTTTTTCAGAAACTAATGCCCAAAGTCAGAAAAAGCACTCATTGACTGTGATTAGTCACTGCAAATGCTCAATTTCTGATAAAGATGTTTTTAACCTACTGAATTCTGCTGTATTTTCCATGCACATACAGAACAATAATGGAAAAACATGTTATCTTTTTACACTTTTTCAGGAGTATATTAGAAATAAAATATTTTAAAATGCATAAGTTACTTAATCTTGCAAAGTCACTACATCAAGTATGCATTGCAATTGTCTTTTTTTTTTTTTTATTGCACAGTTCTATCTATTGAGAGAATTGAGCCAATACTAACAAAAAATATCTACTGATACAATGCATGAGTTCTAAAAAAATCTATTAGGGTTTCCATCACTGAACATACCTTTTCAAAAAAAAAAAAAAAGGGTATGTCTATCTTACTTTCACTGGAGTTTTAAGACATAAATAGGTTATACAATGCAAAACTAGAGGCTTCTCAAATTTATGAAGAGCCTACAGCTGTTTTCTTCTCTCCGAAAAATATGTGGTAGTAAACATTTTTCTTCTGTTTCTGTTCTGTGGTAGTAGAGAATCTGAGCTGCTGTCTTAATATACAGTTTTTGCCACAGAGAACTGGTGGTAAAATATAAATTCTTACATTAGAAATTCTAGATAAGAGCAGACAAATCACCTCACAACAACTATGTGTTATTGTAATACATTAAGTGGTTCTGGACTGAGAGCAGCAATGGCACCTAACCCCTCTGCATGTCCAGTTAAAAATTTTCGTTTTATTAATGAAAAAAATTGTCCTTATGAGAGCAATACACATGCCATCCTGCATTGGTCTAAGAATTTCATGGGAACACTGCTAAGACTTCATTTCTCTTCTCAGAAATACACTGTATTGGGAATTCAATATGTTCCCTCTGTGGCATGCAAAGGACATGGCTTCCTCCCTTCTCTGTTCAGACCATATTCAGTAGCATCTACAAGTGTGCAAGAACAAACAGTATAGTTTATCCCCATAGGAGCTCACTAATGATAGAATTTAAGACCAAAAAGACCTGTTAGATTATCTACTTTTGGCCTCCTAAATAATCATTCATTCGGTTTCAGCCATTAACCTCTGAACTTCTATATTGAAACCAGTGTCTTTGCTGGCTAACATATACCCTACAACAAGTTAGCCAACATGAATTTGAAAATGCCTACAGATGGCAAGCCCATCATTTTCTCAGAGTAATTCCCCAGCAGTGCCAAGTTTCTCTGTTGAACTCATCAGGTTTCAGCTTCCAGCCAGGGGCTCCTGTTGTGGTCGCCTGTTCTGTTCAAGGTGCAATAGAAAGTAGTCTATTGTGTCCCTGAGAAGGTAGTCATGAACTATGAATCAAGTCATCCTTCAATCTCCTTTGAATAAGAGAAAACTTACCTAGCATATCTGAAGTCAGAAAATTTCCTCATTCCACATCATTTGAAAAAGTATTTTTTTTTTTTTTTTTT
>VXAA01002848.1:197472-211514 GCA_013399115.1 Anseranas semipalmata
TTACAGAAATCGTAATGCCACAAAGAGAGGAGACTGAGCAGCACACTGTATGTGAATCTTTTAAAGCTGAATGCTCATGATCAAAAGAGCCAGCCACTATAAAGATTGCTCCTGAGTGACCTCCAGGATCATTCTTGCACAGACAGTTCTCAGGAGCACCTCACACAAGAGCAAGACTACAGACAACTTCTCTGTCAGTGTCAAAGGCAGAAGAGCCTACTCCCATACTCCATATGATGTCATATGTCACTGCAGAAAGTAAGGTTGGTATGTACTACAGTAGGTGTAGCTGTAGACATTGCATATTAGTTAAGTAAGCTCTTAAATACATAAAATTGTCTTAAAGTCCACCAGAACGTTCACAGAATGATACCAAATCTGCAGCTCCAGCCCTCTAGGGCTGCTGATCTGGCCCTCCATACCAGATTTCTAGCAATCAATACCATTGTGGGGAAAGAAGAACTGAGTAGGTCTCAAATCCTGTCCAGGAAAATTTCCTGAACAAGCTTTGTACACATGGCATCAGTCAGCCAGACAATAAACTCCTTTTCTCACAGGCAATGAGTAAAGCTGCTAGGAAATATATGCAGGGTATTTTTTTTTTATTTTTTTTATTTTTTTTTTGCGTCTCATCTACTAAATGACTACCAGTAAAAGGGTAATAGAAGTGCTCTATTACATTCCATACATTTGCCATTCATCCTGGCTTAACATACAGTAAGTTTTCACAGAAATTTGTGCAAGTAGAGGTAGCTTTTTTGTTCTCTAGCTTCAGACCTATTTCAACAGCAAACAAGCTGAAGAGACCCAAACCAACACCTTAACAGCAAAATTCAAGATCTCCAAACAGCTGCAGTTTAATAAATTTAATTTATTCTAGTAACCATGGTGGGATTTATTTTCTGAATATTTAGACAGTTTATACTAAAAAGAGGAAATACCTGGAAGCTGTGTGCTCATGCCAGGAATCTTGCTTAATAACTGTTACTACAGGAACACAGTTTGACATTAAACTAGTATGACTTATGCCAAAAAAAAATTGCATTAAGTCTAACATCAACATTTTGTATAGAAGCCTTAATTTTGTATTTTGATCAGAGTTATATTTGTGTAAAGCAGTACTGTAGAATAAAGTCTCCATGGGCTTTTAGAAAGAAGAAATATTTCATTTATATACACAGAAAACCTTCCGATCAATAGCAAGATACTGATGGATTCTCTGCACTGAAACTATTTATTTTTCATTCTTTTAGTTAGCATGGTCTGCAATCTAGAGCTTAGAGAGAATGGGCCGGGGTACAGATGGCACTGAGTAATCTGTTCACTCCTAAAAAGCACGGATTTATGAAAAATAGAACTTGTGATTATTTTGCATAAAGAAAATTTTAGTGATTTATTTGTAGTTACGCAAATCAGGATTAAGAGAATTTGTTTCTAATAATCAGCCAATGAACTTAACACTCTTCATATGTCCCTGGAGAACAAATCAGAACTACAAACAAAAAGATATAAAATACAATCTTTATTAATATTTTATCAAATATAGCAAATCAAGAAAACCAATAGCATGAAAATAAGCAGACAGCTATGTATGCACTCTGTATTCACATGAAGTTCTCTCTTTCTGCAAGTTACTGAATTTAACCTCCTGTAATCTACTCTTTGGATAAAATGTTGGGTGTATTTTTCTAAATAAATAGCTAATTATTAAGATGAGCTGTACAGAAGGTGCGCAGTTTAAATCAGCTTACGAAGCTTTTGGGGAAACACTACTCTAGTGTAATCAAAATGGTGTTTTGATAACATAACAAAATCAATAATAGAGAAGATGTTCTTTTTCTTCAAAGGTGCTGTGTTTTGAAAATATTGCCATGTAGTATTTACGGTAACAGCTGTACAGTTAAACTTTAGGCACAAACTGAACTGCAGAGGATCTACTGCATAAATAAAATTCCCATGGCAACTAAATGTGCTACTAGATAACAGAGAAAAAAGGATTTATGTGTTTGCTGAGCTGTCTTGCCCTAGAGGAATTCTCCAGGCAAATGCAGGCCACCTGCCACATGTTATATTAAGCTCAGCCTTCTGGACTTATTTTCAAATCTACAGCAAAAAGGTCCACCAAGTTTTATTTGAAAGTTCCACTATCATATTCCCAGTCCCTCCAAAACAGATAGTTCACCTCTCTGTATGCTTCCTATGTTGAATCAAACATGTTTAATAATGAATAGGTGTATTTACATTTGTAACTTGTTACTCTTAAGCCCTTACCCAAACTGGGCAAACAACCTGAGTCCTCTCCAATTCATATAAAGTTTTCATGTATACCCTCTTTTACTAAGATGCACTATAAAGTGTACATAACTTTTTCAACTCTACAAAAAAGTATTCTTTTTATAATACTAAAAGGAAAAACATTTAGGAGAGATCATTCATGTAGTATCTTTCTATATAGCAAATAGATTATTTGTCAAAAAAAAGTAGGACAAAAAACTATTGTCTTCCCTTTGTATTTAAGAAAAAAACATTTTCTCTAGACTACAGTGCTAATAGGAAAGGACTGCTTAGGAATGCTTTAAGTCAGAATATTCTACCTCAAATCTGAAGGCCACAAAATTTGGTAGCAGAAAAAAAAAAAAAAAAAAAAAAGCATCACCTAGCAAGAAATGGGCAAATTTACTGCAAATAATGCCAGCAAGTTACCAAGGACCAGAGTATGTATGAAAGTACAGAATGTTAATTATATTTTCTTTGCCATTTTTGCTTCTGAAGTAAAAATAATAATAATAATAATTAAACTGTATTTTAAAATCAACTCTACCCTGGGGCACAAGCCTGAGGAAGGATACTTCTTTGCTCAGCCCTCTCCTCATTGGGAAAGGCTTGTGATATTTTACAGAGGCAACAGAGCTTGACTCATAACAGGATGAACTACAGTGTGTGAATATGCACCAGAAATGATTTTCAGGTAGTTTGTCAATCTAATCTAATAGCTGAGTCCATGTTTTAGCATCAAGCAGCCACAGTACCATCAAATTGGGCACCTACACTTGTGAAACACCTTTGTGTTATCTTTCTAAAGCCTCCAAGTGGAGAAAATACATAGGCAACTTGTCAACATCGGCTTCCTACTTTCTTGCTATTACAGGTTATCTGTTTCAGAGTTGTTCATTTACACTCCTGCCTCAGCCTAACCATCTTGCTTCAGCTCCATATGAACCATAAGCTTGATCCAAGATCCACAGAAATTAAATCAAGACTTGCGCTAACATGAAAATGTTTGGTAAGTATTAGGAAAGTATACATTCCCATTGCCTTTTACTCTTTGCTCCTGTTTGAGCAGGAAACCAGTAAACTCAGTGTTTTAACAAAGAAAAAAAAAAAGATTAATTTTCATGAACTTACATTGCAATTGTCACCACAATTTAATCTCTTCTCAAGATATATATACATTAAGTATTTGCATGTAAAATCCAGAATTGCATATGCAAGAAGAGGGAAAGAGGATGCTGAGGCTGTACAAATGAACTTTTATGGAACACTTGCACATCACTGCCACACAACGTCTGCATTACACAAAATCGTTAAAGAAAAACAGTATACAACAGAAATTAGTTGAGGGTCGGTATGATGTTACCACACAACTCTTCATATTTTTATCACTAACGATAGTCTACATTCCCTAATGACTTTTTTTTCATTTTAGAAAAGGGTTAGTTCCCTTTTCTAAAAAAGACTAGCATTAAGTTTTACTTTGGCTTGAGTTTTGTTAGATGTGATCACATAAAATACTCCACCAATAGATATGACAAATGCACTTTATATTTCAATGTGTCAAACCATTTCAATACTCAGGAACTATGTTGAAGCTGGCAGGCAAGCAGACTATATTAAATTTTTCTCTGGAATCGACTTCAATTCTGCACTGAATTATTGGAATTTTAGTGACCCTAAAAAAGGCTGTCAGAAATAATATTCAACACAGAGTTTTCAAATCTAATGCTCTATTACACATACTTCACATAAAATAATATAGTTTCAATATAAGCAAACCAGTCAAGAACAACATTCTATTTGTACTTGTAATTTTAGGTACATTTTTTATATTGATTTGTCACAGTATTTTTAAATGTACTTTCACCTTAAAAGAATACTCAGAGGCTACACTTGGCAATTCAATTGTTGTGGATTTTATACAGCTGGAAGCTGTTTTTAAATTATTATTATTATTTTTAACCAGGAGGATAGTAAACCCATTAATAGTTATTTCAAAGCTCTGATTTTTCAAGACTCCTATACTCCTGCACATCACAAAATTCTCTTAAGAATTTTCTAGTGCCAAAAACTAGTTGCATTTGCAAACCACTTAACTCCTTCTTCCTTCCATTTAGCTCAATGCTCTTTCTGCATAATGAAATTCAACAGCAACATTTTTCTTTTTTTTTTTCCCCCCTCTCCAAGTAATCAACTTTTTACTATCTTGCTTTTAAGACATCTTAGGCTCTAGTGTTTTACTAGTTGTACTAATAACGTAAGAAATTTAGGAGTTAAGCCTCCCATTTACCTGATCACTAATAATTCCAGCTACTTCTTTCTGTTAAATCCCTACTATTACAAAATGCTAGAAGTGATGGCACTAAGTATAGCAATATCTTTGCTTTTATATCCACTAGATAGAAGTACAGAAGTTGCAAGATCTTGGCGTGCTTCACTTAAATAAGGGAATTCAATTGTACATCACAGCTCAGGAGGAGGCATGGTTAAATCTGCAGTAGCTCGGTAAGCAACACAGAAAGCCCATCAGCAGCTTTACTATATGACAGACCCAGAGGCAACTCGAGAGCTGTCAGCACAACTGCCTGTGAAGCTCACGAGGGAAGCAATAGCCAATTATGCCCCATGACCCGCTACTGGAAAACGCAGCAAGAAAGATAACAAATCAAGAGCTTGAAAAAAACTCAAACTTTTCACAGAAACTATGTAGCCTACATCCTATCAAGCAATGCATCTCACTTTCATTTGTGTGTTTTTATTTTTGTTATTTGAAGGTTTTAAGAATATAGTGGCATTCAGTAACCACTGCCTGATCCCTGTGATTCACATTAAGACAACCCAGAAGGGGGGTGGGGGGGAGTCACACCTTCAGCATTCCCAACCTGGATAAAAATACCATTCACATGGAAACTAAGCCATAGTTATAGCTGTAGACAATTAACACTTGCATCTGTTTTTGTCTCCACTGTGACTAGATATTATTAAGTAACTAGTGTATTATGTTTACACTGCAAGATTTTGGTAGCAGGGGGCTGCAGGGGTGGCCTCCATGAGCAGAGCCCAGCAGCTGCCCCGTGTCAGGTAAGAGCCAGCTCCAGACAGCTCCAAGATGGACCCGCCGCTGGCCAGAGGTGAGCCAGTGAGCAATGCTAGTTGCGCCTCTAGGAGAGCAGATTGAAGAAAGGAAAAAACCACTATGAGTGAGAAAATATGAGAGACAATCCTGCAGACACCAAGGTCAGAGTAGGAGGGCAGGAGGGGCTCCAGGCGCTGCAGCAGAAGTTCCCCTGCAGCCTGTGGAGAGGCCCATGGTGGAGCAGGCCATCCCCCTGCAGCCCATGGGTACCACACGGAGCAGATCTCCACGCTGCAGCAATGGAGGAGCCCACGTGGAGCAGGTGGATGTGGCCTGAAGGAGGCTGCGGCCCATGGGAGCCCCCGCAGGAGCAGGCCCCGGGCCGGAGCTGCAGCCCGTGGAGAGGAGCCCACGCAGGAGCAGGAGGCCTGGCGGGAGCTGCCGCCCATGGGGGAGCCATGTTGGAGCCGTTTAGCCCTGAGGGATGGACCCCGTGGTACGGACCCATATGGGAGCAGTTCTGGAAGAGCTGCAGCCTGTGGGAAGCCCACACAGGATCAGTTCGGGAAGGACGGCATCCCGTGGGAGGGATCCCACGTGGAGCAGGGGCAGAGAGTGACCATGAAGGAGCGGCAGAGACACAGCGTTAGGGACTGACCGCAGTCTCCATTCCCCTTCCCCTGCACCACTCGGGGAGAGGAGGTAGCAGAGGGTGGATGGGGGGAGGGACATGTTTTTAGTTTGCTTTTAGTTTCTGTCTATTAGTGATAGACAACTAATTACAATAATCACCCTGTGCTGAATCTGTTTTGCCTGTGACAGTATCTGATGAGTGATCTCCCTGTCCTTGTCTCAACCCATGAGCCTTTTTCATCATATTTTCTCCCCCTGTTCTTTTGAGGAGGGGGAGTGAGAGAGTAGCTTGGTGGAGTCTAGCTGTCTATCAGTGTGAAACCACCACAACTAGCTCTCAAATTAGTGTGAATGATCAGCATCAGAAGCAAACTAGACTTACCTAGAAAGGAATCGAACCTACCTGCTAGCTTGCCTTCCACCCAGCCACTTCTGACAGGTTGGTCTGATTAGCTATGGGAATGAACATGGGGAAATACTAATTTTGCTCACAGCAGCAGCAAAATAGATTGTTTTGATCCTCACTAATGCATTTACCTCCATCCTCTGGCCAGCACCGAGTTGCCCCAACTTCAGTGTTGCACAGGTCCTCTAGTACCTCCTGTACTTCGCTGTCACACATGACACTCTGGTTTAAAACCTAGCTTCAGTGCAAGTTCAGTGACTGCACTGAAGTCATGCATGTGACACTGACACCAGCAATGCCTTGCAAGTTAAGCCTAGAACTATTTCTAGTTCTGTGTGTCTGGAAAGAGTCATTTAGGGATGGAATCTGAACCACAGAAACTAATAATTTCAGCCACCTACTTCAATGAGAACAGCATCAATCCCATATCTGTGTAAGTCAGAATCACTGGGTGTGGAGGTCTATTACACAGCTTGTGCTTTTGTTTTAATTAAAGAAACCCACCATACTTAGTCTGTTTGAGGGTTTAATGAAGATACACAGGTCTTTAGAAAGCCATCAGTACACAAGATGATTTTCACTTTTTCACAGAGGTAAGAGTGCTTGATTCACAGATAATGTATGAAGTAGTTCATGATTTATAAGACATCAAGCAAGTGCAAAGCATCATGAAGCATACTGACTGTGGGTTAAATACTAACACAAGGAAAATAGATTAAACATGTTTTAAGCAACTGAAGATGTAGATTAAATAGTTGTCTCAGCAAATATAAACAAAACAAAAAGAACCTCTACATCAACCCCCAAAAGAGAACCGAAATAACTGACAGGCTGGTTTAACTTCCACAACTTCAAAACACAAGTAAACAAAATGCAGCAAAAGTTATTGAATGCAGACTTAGTGTTTGAAGATCATGATCAGGGCCAGTTTTACAGTTCTGCAACCACTCTGGAATCTGGTGTGCAGGAGCCACATCTGGAAGCAGAGTCCCAAAACACCTTCTTCAACAAGAAGGTTTTGCTGAGCAAGAAGCAAAATGGTGGCTTTCTAAAATAACTGGACTTCTAAAGGCCCTGGTATCAAATACCAAACAAAATGCAATTAAACCTCTCATCTTAAACATTTTTCACTGCTTTAACCATGATCACGTAACGTCCCTTCTCTAGTCAATGTGGTATTGTGCCAATCAGAAAATGGTTTAAGATTTACAAAATTAGGTTCTTAACAGTTTTTTGTGGCCAAAGTTCTGTGAAAAAGAAAGTTTCTTAAAATGGGAGCCAAAGGATGGAGTAAAAAATAAAAAGCCACTTCATTGTGAAACAGGGAAAATGTTAGATATATTTACCTTCTAATATTTGCATTTGCCTGAAATTAAGGTGACTAAACTTCTGTAAAGACAAATGGCTGGCACCATATTTTCTAGAAACCAATTAAGCCCATCTCTGTTAATGGTCACATCGTTGGGCATTTCCTGAAGATCTATGCAGTGCACACAGATTTTCATCTCTAGTTTGGTGAAGAAGTGCTGATCAGAATCCTTCTGTAGAAGAAATTTCAGCAGTACAGCCAGTAATACACTGCCAGTCTGGCTTTCTATAAGGTTTACTGCCAGGGACATTGAGAGCATATCAAGTCATTGAAGAAGCAGTCTGACTGCTACAAATCTCTGTCAACAAGAAGCTAGGCTTGGGTGGATAAAATGAACAAATGTGGAATGATCTGAATGTTTTCTGGTGCAAACAAACTGCAAAATGTCTCTGAAGGATGGTTTGGGAAAGTTCTTGCCCCCTATCAAGGATTTCTAAATAAAAGAACAATCTGACCCTTCAATAAAATACTTTTCAAAGGTTTAAATGAATAAAAATTAGATTAGATAATCAATACTTATTACTATGTTATATTTTTATCAAATTATATCCACAAGCATCCTCTCTCATCCACTTTGGGATTCCAGAGTGGGTTCTGATTGACATTCCTCTAAACAAAGGATGACCAATATATATGCCTACATTATTGACATTTTGTCAATAGCAGCAACTTACAACTTGTCTAATATCTGAAAGCTAATGAAAATTAGCTCTTGCCAAGTCTAGTAATTCACGTAGATACTCCCTAGCATTCACCAAGCTGCAAAAGCAAGAGCCGGCTTTGGCTGTATTGCAACAATCCATGTAGAATTGTTTTGGAAAAGAATGAAAAGATTCCATTCGTAATTATTGTCCAAGTTAAAATGAAATTAGGTATGTCATGCTGTTTTGAACTACTTGACGATCTGGACTTGAACATAGCACAAATATATCATAGTTGTGAGGTACTGTGGTCACTTCTTATTTTTATGACTTACCCCCAATCTTTTTATTTTACAAAAATTTTTGTTTAGAATTTTTTCACAATAAACATAGGTTATACTCAGATCTGTAATCTGACAACTCATTCGGCCTTGCAGAACCATTTATGTATTAAGCAAAGAAATCCTTTTGTGATTTCACCCTGCTTTCTTTGATAGAAACTGGAAACGTAGTACTATTCTTTGTTCCAAATGTAGTGATGAAAGTTACTTTGCTACGTATATTGGACATTGCTTATCAACAGTCATACAATACAAGTGGCTTGTAAGTGAAACTTAGCCACAGCATCTTCACAAAATGTCTCAACCATAACTTGCAAAATAAAAATAACCTCAAATTAGCATTAATTAATTAATAGCAACAACAACAATTTTCAATACTATGCAAAGAGCATTAGCAGGAGTACTTTATCTGGCTGGGTCTGCTTAAAGTGCTTACAGAGGTGGTTTTCGTTTGTTTCTTCCTCTGGGAAAAGAACTTAGTCTACAAAATCTACAAATATCTCCACTGTTTTGCATAATCAAACAGACACTATGATTATAGATCCAGCTGTAATCAACAGGAACAGGTCTCACACAATACATCCCATTACTAATATTTCATATACTACACACACACAATGACTCAATGAAATTTAACAAGCAGAACATTTACTGATTTCAAGTTTAAGTTGCCAAGCTTCCAGTTTGCTGAAAAATCTATAGAACGTTCAGAACAAAAGCAGTCCAACTAACATCCAAACCAACAGATCCTACCCAGAAATGGAAAAAGATATGAGCTGAAACAATTTTTTTCTTTTAATAAATGGAAAAAAAAAAAAAAAAAAACACCATAACACATTACTTCCTTGTATTACAAAAAGGATTTTAGCTGGTAGAGATCTCTGTTAAAAAGATAGAGACAAGAAAAGTGGATGGAAAAAAAAATTTGCAGTATGGTGCATTCTTTTCTCCATTTGCTGGACATATCCCAACTTTTAGGTTGGACTAGGTGATCCTGGAGGTCTTTTCCAACCTAAAAGATTCTGTGATTCTGTAAGTGACAAGAGAAAATCAAGCACATTCATTTGACATAGCAAATAAAAGGTGAAGCAAACATTTTTGAACACCACCTGGAAAAATATTCCATTGTGGTAAATTACAAGCATGTACACTGAAAAGTGGCTAGGCAGATGAGGAACTTCCAAGTCTTGTGACAGCACTCAGACTACTCACTGCACTTAGAGTTAAGCCATGTTTGGATGCTACCTGGAAACACTTTGCTTTTAAGGCATTCTAGAACCAAAATGAAGTTCCTTTTCAAGCAACAGGCAAAATTAAATATATCCTTCAGAGGAATTCCCTGCAGGATGGCACACTGTAAGTTACTGTAAAAGGACCAACAGAAAGGCTGCTTAGCAAAGAATTTAAGTATTGTGACATTTAACATCTAACTGTCTTCCAGACAATTGGCTGGCTCAAGAACATGGAAGTATCTGGTCAGCAGGGTGGGACCCGCAGGTCCAAATCACCACCACTGCTCTGACCAGCTCAGAGGAAGAACCCACCACTAGCTGCCAGAAGTTACCTCCTTTTGGATCAAAGTTCAGTCTTGAAGATTTTTTTTTTTTTTTTGAATAAAAAGAATGATTTTGAGCACTTTATAACACAGCTTAACCTAAATGTAATTCAAGAGGACAAAGAGGTATTTCTTTAGTCTGAAGCTTCCTTTTTCCTGATGAGCAAAAAACAACTACTTTTACTTTCCCCTATCCATTCTAGATATACTTTGTTGGAACTAGCTAGCTTTGGTTTAAAAACAACTGTCTTAATTTGTGTTACTACAGCTCAGAAAAGCTTGTTTTGTTGTTGTAAACAAACAGTGTTTACTAGGGAAAACGTATTTCCGAGAAACATTTCTTATCTTCAAATAATTTCATAACCTTAAAATATTTCAGACTGGATCTTGTCTTGGAACAATGTGTACTCTTCAAGTACAATTTGTTTCAGTTTTTCAATATCAGATTACCTTGTTACCAGTTACTTCTGTAGCATTTCCACTCCTGGCAGTCCTCAGTCACTGCTGCCTGCCCTCATCTACATGCCTCTCACTTTCACTGTCTTCCGAGCCTTAAAGATGTCCATAGCTTATAACAACAACAACAAAAAAAAAGGCTATGAGACAATATATGTATTATGATGTCACTGTTCTCTGTGTTGAACTCCTGCAGCCACAATACAAACGTGCCACTGTCACTGTTCTAGCAACTCCTACATCCTTCTGTACTGCCTGCTGCTTTGCCCTACCGCCTATGGCTGCCCAAATCATGCTGCCACAAGACTATTACATAAAAGCCATGAATACCCTTCATTTACAAATAAGAAATCCTAAACCAATCTCATTCCACTTTCTCCCTGCTTTTATGATATTGCTGTGGAAAAACCTTCCCTTTGCCCAGTTACATTTTGTCCCTGGCTGTATTTGAAGTTTCTCTGAAGGCAAAGAGCTTCCATATAAAATATCCGCCAAACAAATAACATCCTCTTCACTCGTCCTTCCCCAATACAGTTAAATGTTTAAGTTTATGTGGTGAAAATTCGTGAGCATTCAGAATTTTAATCATAATTTCTTTGACATGCAGAAATAAACAGTGCTTTCTAAAGAATGCCACTTCACACACAGAATCCCAAAGCAAAAAGATACAAGTCAAAGGAAGTCAGTTCCCTGCTAAATTCATTACAATAGGAGCCATCAGAATTTAGCAGCACTGATAGGTTTATGTTCATGCCTGTCTTCACTCTGTACTTTGGCAATTCTCCCCAAAACGAGTAATCCTGCAGGTGGTTTGAACTCCTTCCTCCCCACCCCACCCCCCGAAAAAGAAAAACAAAACAACAAAATTCCATCCTACAGAAAGCCTCAGTACCTATGTTCAACTAAATTGCATTAAGGCTACTTCAACAGAAGCAGTCTCATTTCTGATACTCTCTTCTGCCCCAAAGCAGGGAACACTATTACGTCAATGATCTTGCTAAAGTACAAGTTGCAGTCATTATCGTTTCCATCATCGTGCATGCACAGCACTGGGATAACTGTATGGAAGTGTGAACGCCTGCCTCCTCTGTATGAACAACTGTGGGTCTGAAGGGCACAGAACAGAAGAGAAATACAGCAAAAGGATCGGTATCTGATAGTTACACACATTGACTCGTGTATTCTTGGAAAGCCCACATAACTGTAATGGTTTATGGATAAATGTACTTCAATGTATGTTAGTATCCTCAGGGTTCATTTCTGGTAAAGTTCTAAGAAACAAATTTCTCAGATTGCTTCAAGAAGGCTGGCTGCGGTGGTCGCCTCTGGCATGAGCCAGCTCACAGACAGGAGACTTTGCTCACTACAGAATAATTTCTCTGGTAAGGTTAATCACACTTCTTCCAGTTATTATGGAAACCCTATCAGGCACGTTTGACTGTTATAAACAACACCAGTCTATTACCCACAACAGCAACAATTTTCCAAGGTGTCAGTAAATCACTGTAACCCAGCTGTGTGCCAGCTCCTTTTGGCACTTGCTCGTTGAACTGAATTCCTCATGCCAGAGGTGTTTGTGCAAGGAGACAAGGAAGCATTCTCAGCTTGTGCTAGCAGCAGAGGGGACGGCAGCACTACAATGAGAACAGAGAGGCACAGGGATGACAAACTGAGATGATCCTCCTTGAAGGTAGGAATGAAAGGTTTGAACTCAAGTCAATTAAAAAAGACAAGATTTGCAAAAAAAGGGACTCGAAGGAAACAGAGGTGTGACCAATGCAAAGGGCAAGGAATTTAAGAAGAATCCACACAGCCACATTTGGAATTGACCGGTTTTGTCTGCAAGCAGGTTAGGAGTAAAAAAAAAAAAAAAAGAATGCAATGAGTAAGGAAAGAGATAACGAGGGCTTGAATTAGAGTTTTAATGATAGGGACACACAGGCTGCCTTTTGGAGGAAGAAGTAATCAGGCCCAGACAATCTGGGAGTATGTATGTGAATAAGGCAAAATAGTTCAAAAAAAAAAATCAAAGGCCATTTCATGGCCAAAAGTCTACAACATGAGGATTAGGGCCTGGTAAAGACTGAAAGATAACATACAAGTAAAGAGGATTTTTGGAAAGAGATCCCATGACCCTTTTTCCCCTGCCCAAATTAATTTCAAATGAATGAGATACTTGTGAGCACTGAAATCATTACGTTAAGCAAACTTCAGCCCTGCAAGTCTTTGCTCCCCCACTATGGGTATACTGAGATGGGAAGCTTACTTTGATACAGGAGAACCTGGGTGGGATTAATCCTAGTCTTGGTGGTTACTGTGAAATAGCCTTCACATATTCGTCTGTCATAGCCACCATTGGTATCGCTTAGCGATAAGACCAGACCTCAGAGATAACAGTTAATCACAGCCTTAATACTTGTACCATCTAGACATTAATCTGAAGAGAGGATGAGATCTTCAAAACGAAAAATAACAAAGACACAATGAAAGAACAACAGCCCTGATTTACTTTGTTACATGTGGAGCAGAATCGCACAATATGCAGTTATACCTAGATCATAAATGAGACCAGGTATTATATGGAAAGACAAGATATAATTACTGGGTAGCTGTTGCATTACATTTTGATTATAAACAGAATCACAGGATCATTTAGGTTGGAAAAGACCTCCAAGATCACCTAGTCCAACCTATGACCTAACACTACCAAGTCCTCCACTAAACCATACCACTAAGCTCTACATCTAAACGTCCTTTGAATCCCTCCAGGGATGGTGACTCAACCCCCTCCCTGGGCAGCCTGTTCCAATGCCTCACAACCCTTTCAGTAAAGAAGTTTTTCCTAATATCCAACCTAAACCTCCCCCGGCGCAACTTTAGCCCATTCCCCCTCGTCCTATCACCTGGCGCGTGGGAGAAGAGACCAATCCCCACCTCGCTACAGCTTCCTTCAAGGTACCTGTAGAGAGTGGTAAGGTCGCCCCTGAGCCTCCTCTTCTCCAGGCTAAACAACCCCAGCTCCCTCAGCCGCTCCTCACAGGACTTGTTCTCCAGACCCCTCACCAGCTTCGTTGCCCTTCTTTGAACCTGCTCCAGCACCTCAATGTCCTTCCTGTAGTGAGGGGCCCAAAACTGAACACGGTACTCGAGGTGCGGCCTCCCCAGAACCGAGTATAGGGGGACAATCACAGCATCTTCATAGTCCTCCTGAGTGACCCGCCCTCTTTTCCAAAGGTCATAAACCCTCTTTTTTTTCCTGAGCTCTAGCCACAGCTCTGTGTTCAGCCAGGC
>VXAA01002848.1:221495-246495 GCA_013399115.1 Anseranas semipalmata
TTTGTTTTTTGTTTGTTTGTTTTAAATTCATGTTCTCCATGTTTAGTATTTTGCTACCTTTATTGGAATTTAAATTGAATAGGCTTGGTATTGTCCACAGTAGAGACCTAACACAGTATGCCTATCACTAGCAAACTAAAATTGAGGCCCTGCCCTTGGCCCTGGGGCTTAATCTCTGGGTAACACTGGAAATGTTGTTCCATGCATGGATTAGCAAATTAAAAGAAGTTGCAAACCTCTGCTCTGACTTGTCTAACACCTGCAGTCCCTAGATCATCATCCATAGTTACAGCCCTAGGTTTAGGTGTGCTGAAGAGACATGGTAAAAAAAAGCAAAACATAGGAAGATTTCTAACTACAAACTGGCAAATTGGAACTACCTATGCCTAAAACCAACAGCAACAGCAGTGAACATGCACAACTATCTAACTTAATATTAATAGATATTTAAATTGTTTAGCATCTTGTATTAGATAATACACAAGGACTGTGGATGCTTTTATTAAAGCTTTGATACTTAAAGTTTGATGTCAAAAATGCAGGTATAATAAAAATATTATTTCAATTTTAATATTATTATAGGCAACTGCTGTTTTAGAACAGTAACATTTAGAACTCCATTTAGAACTTATTTTGTTAATTATTCCCAAGAAAAAAAAAAATCAGCAATTCATAAACAACGTTCACTGCAAAGAAGTATGCATCATTGTCTTAAATGAAGAAAAGTCTAATAACTGAATACCTGTAAGTTCTCACTGAATATTTGAGGAAGTGAGGGTATTCAGGCGGCCTAATGTTATGCGTCTGATTTGTTTGTTAGGGAAGATGCATACAGAATATGCTGCTGCACAGGCTCCTGGGATACCAACTATAAATCCTTTATACTTCCATATTTAGAAATACAATACTTAACATATCCAGCAGAAAGTCACTCAGCATCTTAATATTACTTAATTCACCATTCAGCTTATATGAGAAGGGGCTACTATATTTTAAGAAGGAACAAACATTTGCTTGAAATTTATTTTGTAAAAAATGATATATGCTTCTCTCCTCTAAAGTAATTCCACCCAAGCACCAGCGTGTACTAGTACTCAGCACAAGTCTGAGGCACTTAAAGCTTAAACACCAGCATCATCTTGACATAGTCATGAGACAACAACAGTTGCAGGAAAGGAAATGGATTTCAGAGAAGCTGGTGAAATACCCCAGCCATTCTGCTCCCATGATTTTTCTAGGGGGAAATATCTCTGATTATGTTACACACAGAAGATGCAAGTGTGACCGAAGGTATTGGGAACCTTATGGGAACATGGTCCCTCATTTGTGGTATGGCTTTCTTGGTCTTTGTACAAAAAAAATTTTTTTTTCTTGTTTGTTTTTCATCTTTTTTGGGGTGTGGGGGTGGGTGGGTGCAGGGAGGCATATAGGGCACAGGGGAAAGTAACAGAGACTAGTAATCCTACAGGCTGGCTTTACAGAAGACTTAAAGGACATGAAGATCTCCTTCAATTTCCTGCAGAGAAGTTGATGAGGCTGCATTTATCAGGCCAGGTGAGCTTCATTAGCTAATCAGGAGCGCATAGAAGGGCTGGTTTAAGTTTGAGACAGATGCACACAAGCCAGTGTGCATAAAGGCTGAAAGAGAGCAATTCTCTGTGGGTTGGAAAACAGTACATGCTTTGCCATTCCTCAGAACAATTAGATTTTGAGCATTGTTTTTTATACAGTCATCACAATTAAGATTCTTTCACTGCCTCTGACAATAATTTAACATATAGTGCTTTCCTCCTCTAGTTCCAGGAACACTAAAACAGCTGGAGACAAAGCAGGTGGCAAAATTGCAGGCAGAAAAGTTGAGGGAGTCAACCAGCTAGTTACAGTCAACCAGCAAAAATTCAGCCAGGATTATAACCTCTTCCAGACTTTGTATTAACTAACACAAGAAGTTCTTACGTTCCCCCACCCTGTTTTGCTTCCTCACTCCTCCATCCCCCCTCCATTTTGCCAGACCTTCTACTTATTTATAAGAAGGATCATGCAGCATTTCTTTGAAGTACCTTGTAAACAATGACAGTAGGAGCCAAACATAGCTAAACAGTGGGGGAAATGTATTTACAAAACAGACCTGGCCAAACACACACCAATGGTTTCTCCATCCTGTTGCACAATTATGCTTCTCGCCCGACCTGGAGTCACCTTTTGAGGTTCAGAAGGCAATTCAGCACCCAAGCCCAGTCAGCCACTGAATTTTCTGCAAAGAGTTCCACCAAGGGTCCCAATTTGTGAGAGCCGTGACCATGATTTTGCAATATTGACAACTTTCTGCTAAGAAGCTGACTGGGTCCCCCAACTCATTTCATACAGGCCATCCAAGAGCCATCAGATAATAATGGCTTTTAGTTTCCACCCACCTGGGCTACATTCAAACTGGTGACCTAAGGTGAAGGTCTCCACATCCCATTACTATACTCTCAAGCCATTTAGTATCCTTGTGTAGTAAGCTTTTCCCTCCAGCATAAAGTGAAGAGACAGAAAAATCTGTCTATATCTGAGAGCTGTTCTCAAGTTCATGGCCAGTCAAAGCCTCCTGATGCAAGTACACAGATACAAGTTTTCACATATTAATTTGGCTGAATATTTTCCAGTCAATACAAAAAGCCCTGTACAAGTAGAAAACAAAACTTAAAATGCAGTATTTTCCCATAAAACCTGAAAATGTTTATATGAACCCCAAATTAATGATCGGTATTATCAGATCTTAAGCCTCTGCATAGTACTAATAAGAATAAAATATCAGCAGGAATTTGAAAAGAACTTTAATAGCAATTCAAACAATATTAGCAGAATTATCAAGATATTAAAGTATATCTATTTTTAATAAATTAAAAGCAGAGCTACATATAAATTACACATTTAGCATTTAATGCTATGTTCGCATACAGTGAATGCAGTGTATTTTCTGTTCACTAATGCTAGTCTTCCATAGACAGTTTAAAATATTAGGAACCGTAAATTATCTTGTGTGTTAAATATGCCAAGTACTACAGAAGTGTTAATTAATGTATTATTAAAGCAGTTTTATGAGGAGTGAGAAGATTCTTAAACAGTATGGGTTTCAACTATGAGTAAATATACATTTACAACAAGTTTAACAATTTATAAAAAACAATCTTCTATAAAATAAGTTTGTTTGTTTTTTAAACAAACATACCATACACTATGCTAGGTTAAAAATACTTTCTCTGTAACATTCAGCCTTGAATTAATCAGATAAAGATGAAAGTGAAGAATTTTGCCAACAGTGTTTCTTACTAAACTCACTCAGTTATGCCTTTCAGCTTGGTATATTTTATATGAAGGATATCTTGTTAAAACAACTGTTGAAGGCAACTCATGTCATATCAACCACACACCATACCCTATGGGAGCTCAAATGTTCCAAAGTCTATGTTAATATAATCCTCCTGCACAATTCAGCTGAGTAAAAATAGCACTTTCTCAGTGACATGTAAGACTTCATATAAGTACCACATTATCTATACGTCTTCCAGAAATGAGGTAAAGCCATAGCAAGGATTATAGTGAATCAATTTGGGAAGGTAAATATTGTTAACAAGCACCATAAAATAGCCTAGTAGATTATTCTAATCTCTATTTATCAACTAACAAGTAGGCTGCACTTTTCAATGCAGCTTCCAACAATATATCTGTAGGACAGCAATATTCTCTGGCTCAAGAGACCAATGCAACTTCTCAACAAGGGGTTTGCCTCTTTCTAATACAAGATTTAGTATGCAATATGTTGTGTGCTTCCACCATCCTCTTTCAAAGTGGCTTTAAAGAAATGATTGTGGCTTCTTGCTCATCTAAATCTTCTGAGCATGTTTTGACCTGGTCTTAAAGACTAAGTACTGTCTTTTCTGACTACTGTTCAGGATGTCCAAAATCTCTTTCAGACTACTTCCTGTAAAGATATAAAGTATTTTTAAATATAGGATTTTGAACCTCTGAAGCAACGCACTTTTACAGTCATTTAGCTTTTGCTGAAAACAAAACAAAAAGACAACAACAAGGTATCTGCTAGAGCTGCTGGAGTTTATGGGTTCTTTGCTGCTCTTCTCTATGACACCCAAAACAGACTGAAAACTTCCATGTTACAGGGAAAATAAGGTGCAGATAGAAACAGTCATGCAGATGCTTAAGAATTTTAGTAAGCTAGTCAGTTATGAGTTCTTGCCAAGAAAGTCTTATTTTGTTTATTATTTGGGCTAGACCCCAAACCTTTTTTTTTTTTTTTAAATTAAGAAAAAAAGCTAAACAACAAAAACTTGGCAGAGTCAATTCTCCTGTTTAACCAGGCTACTCAGCAGGCTGACATTCAGCTTTTAGACTGCATTTTTCAAAATATTTTCTTGTTACTGACAGAAGCTGCTATAAAAATTTGTCTCAGCATCCAGCTGGTGATTGACGGCAGGGCCAGAGAGACTGCAGTAGGCTTAAGCAAGGGAAAGGAGCATTGGCTGTGCCACAGTGGTGAAGTAGTGTGAGGTTTACAAGCAATAATAAGGAGAGATAAAAGCACGTTCAGGATGTTTCTGAGGCAAAAGACTAAGAGAATGCTAATGATACAATAATAGGCATGACATTAAAATGAATCTCTAGAACTGAAAAACATATAAAAGCAGGAAAAAAGGTTACGAAGATTCCATCCTGCTTTCCTAAAATGCTTTAGTGGCAAAAGCAGCATGTTCACCCTGTAGATCTGGAAATTCTCTATATCTTCCAGGGTACTAGACTATCTGGGATCCAAATATTGAAGCCACCAAAAAAATGTTGTCCCTGTCTTTGTCTCTCTTGGATTCCAATTTTTCAAAAACAGAATATTTCATTGATTTAAGATCATTATTTGGTTCTAGCCCCCAACCAGACAATGCAGTTTTACCAAAATCCTGATATATCCAACCAAAAAATAGCCATAAGAACTCAGCAGTAAACATAGGTAAGCTTAGCGTTTAAACTTGACTGACAACAGCAAGCCGTAGTCTTTGGTCAGATTCGAACATTTCTGTCATTTAGAGCACATCTTTAATGTCCCAGGGAATAAAGAACTGCACTACTGTGAGGAAATCTTTCCTTCATCCAGAAGAACACAAAAAAGCAAAATAAGTTGAAAAAACAAACAAAAATACCAACAACAAAACAGAGAAGACAAGACAGAGTTTCATTTGTGACTCTGGAAGAGTCGCTTCAGTGTTTTCCTACACATTCCTCTGCCACATCCCTATGTCCCACCTGGCTCTAACTGGTAACAGAGTTAGCTAGTTGTACAGTCAGAGTGGTTAAATTTCTCCACGTTTTTTCTAGGAAGATATGGAAAACAAGGACTTTGCTTTCTTTTCCAGGAACGTTACAACTGTGGTCCGCACGTGTTCAGCTTATCTGACCAACCTGTAAAATCTAAACAGTAAACTGGCAAACATATTCCTGCTGATGCCTAACACCACACCTCTGGAAGACTCCTTTCCACTAATCTAGCTGTTGTGTTTGGGTTTCACTATGTCTGTAAGCTTTTAAGCCTTCTCTAGTCTAGCTTTCACGTAGTTTCCTCAGACAAGAAGTTACTTTCATGATTTCTGTGGCACAGTTACTAGGCATGGGCTTTCTTGGTCACCGCTCTTTATCCCTGGGCTTTCTTCTCCAGTTGTTAGGAGCATAAGCCCTGATGGCTCTAACCCCTGGGGGATTTTGAGCTCACCCCTTCAAGTATATGCAAAAGTTGAAGCAAAGATAGACAGATTTTCCTACGGGTTCCAAAGCAAGTGCTGTTTACTTTCACTAGCACACGAAGCTCCAGACAATACAGCTCTCCGGTTCTCCCACCACTCATGAGGGTTGCTTGGGCTTTAAGAAGCGCTCTTTGAGGACTGCAGGGCTCTCCCTGAGCATGTGCATGTGCCTCTTTCCCCTCACCACCACAGTAGCCAGCTGCTGCCTGTCCTACTCTCTTCAGACTCATTTCTTCCGCCTCAGCTGACTTCCATCTGGGACTCTGTTCCTGTACATTGCACAGGTTTCATTTGTCTCAATAAGCCTGCTATCCACTCTTCCTCTCCCAAGTCCATTGACTCAGTGTCTCCAGCACTACAGTTTTGAAGACTCAGAGTTAACATGATCTTTTTCTACTGCTCTGAGCACTTTTCCTATAGGCATGCTCCGAGTCAAATAGGAAATTATTCACTTTCCTACTCTATGCGCTTGTGTGCGCCTGAATATATATGCACAGCAGTCTAACAACCAAAAGTATACCTATCTGCAGATGTAATTAGCTACTTAGGGCAAGCTACAGAATTATATGATGATCCACCTGCCCATACCAACCACATTCACAAGGTAAACCCTTTAAATAACTAGGTCTTTGTACAGAATTACAAATTGTGAACTTCCTTCTATCACAAACATTCTTTGATCTGTATGCTATAGGTATTTTATATATGCCATCACATACAGATAAAAAGTGTCTGAAGTAGATGTAAAATGCTACTGTTCCAATTAGGATTTCATGCACCCAGGAGTTAGTGACTACACAAGGCAACTAAAGTAGCTAAAGCTCTGACAGCTACCATCCGATGGAGGCCCATGTATCTTAAGACATTGTAGGCCTTATATTGAATTTAATAGAAATCTTCCTCTCACAATCTGGGAAAACAATGTGTGGGAAAAGCTGCCCAATTGTGCTGGTAGGAACTGAAAGCCAGAACTGCAGCTGGTGCTTTGGAAGAAAATGGAATTTTTGCCAAACCGCTGTTCTTTTTCATGAACTGATAGTGAGCCAGAAAGCAGTTTGTTGGGTTTTAAGGACACAGACTATAAGTGAAAAAATTTATTCAAGGTATCCAGATTTTTTTTTCATAGCAGTTTTTGAAAGGTGGAGACATGGGTAAGGATTTAAAAAAAAAAAAAAAAAAAAAAAAAAAAGAGCCTCAGAGGCTCTTGTAAGCATTTGTAAGAGTTGGTATCACATAGAATCTTTTGAATACATGTTCTACACTTGTACATACAAAAATCAAGGTTTTTTTTCATCATACTAAAAACTTGGATTAAAAAAGCATGATTATCATAATCTAAACCGGCTTACAAATACATCATTGAAAAAGCCACATGCCAAAATCTGTATGTAATACCATGATAGTTCATTCTATCTACAAAATTCTACAAAATTTTTTCCTTCACCAGTGTGGTAAATTACAGCTCTGGCCTAAATTTTCATGTGTTTACTGAGTGGATAGTTTACTACCATATAATAAACATTGTAACACCAGTATTTATCTTTTAGCTAGTATATTTGAATCCCTTGCATCCGAGACCATAATCAAATTACGCAGCACAGTTCTCCAATTACTTCCCTGGTTCATTATATTTACCTGTTTTTCCCTGGCAGACACTGTCTGCAGTGCCATCTGGAATGTATACTGTGGTCTCCTGAACACAAGCCTCAAGCCAGGGGAAACGAGGTACATCATTGGAAGTGATGGGCACATTAAAAACAGTATCAGGCACTAAGCTACGCAGGTACTCCTGATAGCTCTACAGTGTGTTGGTGTGCCTGCCATAATGAACAACATATCCATCTTCCTGGCGCTGGAGGTTAAGTAACAGTGAGTGCAGCCAGTGAGAGAGTAAGCTGTGAGGATAGCCGTAAGTAAAACGGGAATATGGATTAGTGGTGGGGAGACTTTCAGTATCAAAAACTGAAGCACGAAGGGGGAAAAACAGTAATTTCCCTTTTACAGTTACTGCCACATTTGGTCTAAAACAACAGTTTTCTGTTCTTGATGTCATATTGTCTTTATGCAATATGCAGCACCCGTATCAACTTGAACTATGTTTTTCACTCTAATGCAGATGTAAAATTTTGCTTAAACACACAAGTGGCTGATATTGGCATACATTGGATTTGGTCATCCAGGCTGAGTTTAGTTACCTGTTAATCCAAAACATCTACACATAAGAATCGAAGTAAGCCAGACTGCAAAACCACAGAAATGGTATTGTGGGTACAAGTATGAGGGGTATGATGACCAACAGTAAGCAATTACTTTGATTTTTTTTTTTTTTTTTTTTTTTTTTTACAAACTGTTCTTATCTAAGTATGTGGAAAAAGATAATACAATACAAAAATGTTAATCTAGAAGGAGTTGCATCCCAAAATAAGTTTTAATACATTTCCCCAAATCACCTCTTATAAAATATACATGTGTAAGCAGATGAGCCTTATACCATGTCTTTAGAGTGAACATGCTTACAACATGCAGGGAAACAACTCTTAGAGAAGAGCATTTGCAAAGCCCTACTTCCCCTTTCCAGGGCCCAACATTGAAAAGCTAGGAGTGTTAGCATAAAACGCTAATTTCAAACATCCTAACAGCACATGCATCAAGAGTGTTCACAGACAGGAGTGGACACCACGCATCAGAACTGTGTTCTCCGGCAGCAACAAAAAGCAAGAAACCTCCCACTTACAACCTTGAGCATATTGCTGCCACACCACCAAGGCTTGTATTTAGATGCTTGGAAGACTACTAACTATCCACTAAAAAGTGCTAGGGCAAAGAGTCCCAGAGAAGGACTCCGCATCCTTAAACTGTTGCTGAGGAAAGGGGCACTTACCCTCATAAAATCCAGTGCATTGAAGGGTCAGCCAATTCCTATATAAAATGATCTAAACATCTGTGAAACATTTATTTCCCCTTCTTGTGAATTCTTAAAAGATCCAGATAAGAGAAGAGTCTCTCCTTCAATTTAAGGGAGATGAGCTATTCCTAGTTGCCAACTTAAAACAGAAAGCAACTGGTGTCAACTAGGAAGGAAAAAAAAAAAAAAGAAAAAAGAAAAAAAGATGAGCAATTCACTAGTCTGGCCAACACTGCTTGGACTATTAACTCTTATGAAGCGAGCATTGCTGCAGGGATAGAAAGTATCTAAACAAAAGAAAATAAATTTGGAGCATACTAACGTCAGAAATGTAAATGTAATTGTTGATATTCAAAAGTGTATTTCATTCCATTTAGTGACAGTGTCAGTATTTAGATTTCAGTTTAACCTTAAGTGATAACCTAGGCCTGGAGTAGTTGATTTGCTCTTCTTTTGATATCTCACAAAAGTATGTTTATAACTTGCAAGTATTCTTGAGGAAGGGGATGAGGGGGAAAGTATCAACAATAAAAAAACTATCCAATGAGGCTGCCTTGACCTGTTCGGTAAACTTAACAGATTTTGCCTGTTACACAGTACCATGCTTCCATAAGATATCAATCTACCAGCCATGAATTTTACAGCCATTCAGTAGTACGTTTTTATGGATGATTATCTGATGCTATGCCTTTCTAGCAATTTCAATGCCACAGTTACCATTGATGCTGATGCATGGTCTGGATACATGCCTGATGCTCCCCAGGGTGATATGAATCGGAACTGCCTCTGTCTGTCATGCTGGGTCCAGCATGTTACATAACCATCATCAGTAATCAAGCAGTAATGCAGCGATTCTAAAAGCATGCTGCTACCCTGGAAGCAAGAAAGCCTCCTGCTATGATAACTGTAAAATGCTCTCTTAGTCATAAGATCTAGGTGTTGCCCAAAGCAAGCAGCAAGGCATTGTGCCTGACTAGGATATGATCATTAGGTTTTTCCACTTCAATTTTGGTTGAGGGAGTTTTGAGGGGGTGGAAAAGCTCAGAAGACTTTTTGGAAAGTTTTTGTTTACATCATTTGATTTCAATGCAAAGGAGCTCAACCATGTGGGATTTAGTATAGATAGTATTGTCACAATTAATCAGGCAAGTCACAGCATCAGGAGGATTCTACAAAGACCAAAAATGAAATATGTGAAACAACTCAGAAGATTAGGTTTCTCACTCTTAATCCAAGTCTACAACAAGAATCTCAAATTATAAAAAACACTTATATTATGAAAAATGGGATTGATTTTTAAATATATTACAGCTCAAGTTTCTTTATCCCAGTGACGATTTACCACAAAAAGTCATGGAACAATCAATGACCCTTCAAATTCTACAACAGGAGTCTTATTTTATTGAGCTTTGAAATCAAGAATGGCCAAAATCAGATGAGATCTATGTTAGGAACACTTTGCCAATACAGCAATCTTGGTACACCACTGTGGCAGAGACTTAGCATGTAATCAGCTATATCAGCAAAGGTTTGCTCTGTAGTCATACAAGAAAATCATCAATTATTAGCAAAAAAAAAAAAAAAAAAGGCAGCATCAGTCAAAGAACAGTTTTGCAGGTAAAACAGTACATGCTATCCAGGTTTCTACTGATACAGCTTTGTTGAAGTGGGATACTACACCACTTAAATACCTTTAATTGACCAAACAATACTGTAGACTTGGATTTTTTATTTTTTTAAATACAATCTCTGAACCCAGATATTTGGTATTTTGCTCAAAATATTTTTATTCATTTTCTATTCCTACTGAATAACAAAAACTGCTCAATTCAACTTACAGAGTTAGCAAAATGTCAATGTCCTTTTGAGTACAACATCTGGATCAAAATGTAGAGCATGGCACCATTCTTGGGGCAAAGAAAATCCTGATAGACAAAGCAAGAGTATATGCTATACCAAAGGACAGTTATGAAACTTGAAGGCCAGAGACTATGTAAGCATCCTACACTCATGAGATTTCTACTGAGTTATACCATAGCTTTGTGTAAATATATATACATAAATATATATTCTGGGTGCTTTTTTGTGATTTTCACTATTTAGGAAATGAGGGAAATAAACCCCTTTCAGACCTGTAGCATATACTGTTTTACACCTATCACATCATGTTTTCCTTTAATCATTTGTATTTCATTAAATGCAAATGAATTAGCGTTTTATAAGTAAGTTTCAGAATCAAATCCCTTTTACAAACACACTTCTTGCTTAATGTTATTGCTACTGACCATTTATATCTATACAAGAAGAATCTGAAGCACCTTTGGTATTCATTGCTCAGTATTGGTCACCCTTACACAGGCGACCAGCTGTCTCATCTGCAGCCTAGCACAGGAACACCCGTGCCCCTGTGGTGCTTCCACGCAGACAGGGCACTAACAGGCTGCCAAACTCAGGGCACCTTGCAGTGCAGCAGGTTACAGAAGCTGGTTTACAGCTTGAAAATTTGTGCTGCCTCCCTTCATCTGGACTCTCTACATACGTATCAGAGTCACCAGCATAGAGTACTCTCAGAAATGGCAGATTTTCCACTGTGGAAGGGGGTAACACACCACAGCCCCTCTTCCCCGGCCTCCACCTCCAGATGAAACAGCACTTGCAGTAGCTTCCAAGAAGCTATGCACGAGGGGACAGTGCTAGTGCTCCCTCTAATGCTGTGATTACCTCCAGTCTTAGAGGCCGTAACAGGTCAAAAAGTCCAAACAGCAGTGAGGCCTACCGAGCTACCCCTAGGCACACAGACTAGTCACTCCAACTTACGAAGGGGTGGAAAACTACACATGACACTTCTAGGCAAGTAGGCAAATGATCAGTACTGATAAATTCAGCAGCCCAGGATCTCCACAAAAACATGTAGAAGCCCTGGCTGCAAGTCAGCTGTGGAGGAGCCACACTGCAGTGTCACAGCCAGCTACGGACAGGTACATGAAATTAATTCATTCAACTGCTGCTCAGTTCCCCACAGTCCATTTAACTGACTTTTGTATTGAGGTAAGGGAATTTCACCTTTATATAAATGCAGCTGGAAAGACTTTACACACAAATTATTCCCAGTATACCACACATGCTCTAAATAGTGCAGCCTGATTAAATGGTACATGATACAGCCTCAGACTACTCTGCATCATAGTGCACAGTCTCAAAGATGGCACAGACCCAACATCATTTATGAAACTGTAAGAGAAAGTTCGACGCAACTATAACAGGGAAAGGAACCTACTTTCATGAGTCTCCTGTTGCTCAATGAGCAGAAAACTTTGAAGTGTTACAGATTGTGCGTCTCCTTGCTGACTAGATTTTTTTGTTGTTGTTTGGTATTTCTGATAAATTTATTATTTACCAGAAATTAAGGGCAAATCCTAATTATATCATCTTTGGTTATATGGTACTGCAATATGTTTTTGTTGTTGTTTTCGACAATACAGAATTGGTTTTATACCTAAAGATAGTTACAAATTTTCACCTTCCTATTGCACTCACATTAAGTAGAAGTGTGCTTTCCACTTTGTCTTTCCCTAAAATCATTGTATTTTCTTTATTTTCAAAACTGTGTATGCATATGCATATATATGTGTGTGCATATCAACATGGAACTTTAAGGCAAAACATCTAAAAATGGACAACAAAAAATGATTTTACAAAATTTAATGCAAGTTTTGTTTTTGTAAACCAGTTTGAGGTGATGCACACTTTGCTAAATCTTTGCTTTCTCACTGGAGCAGTACTTCTCTCAGATGGCAAAGAAATCAGCATAAATACGAAATAGCACTATCCATAGTCAATTTAAAGTAAAGGAATCTTAGCAAGAAGTCAACAGTTTTGTCATAGATAAGTCCGAAGTTTAGCGATATTGCTGCATCTGAATGTGAAATGAGTTGTGTCAGTTTTGTAGCATGAAGCCCTATGGCTAGGTGGGAGAATAAATAAGTGACTGAACAACTTAAGCCTTAAACAGAAACAATTGCTGCACAGGTCTGTTAAATTGCCAACTTCAAGATTAAAATCATTAAAAAAAAATAAGAGCACAATTTTGAGGTTTGCTCAATGAAACACTTTTGGAAGTGGGGGAAGGGTCAGGAGAACAATGAGGGAAGAAACGTTAACAAAAAAATAATTTCTGGTAAACTCTGAACTTATGTTTCAATAAATCCTCATGCTTGATGATTTCATTATTTAATCTTCTGGTTGTTTGAAAAGCAGATCTAGTTCTAAATAAAAGCATCATCTGGAAATAAAGCAAAAAATAATTTGTCTAGGAAGAAAAATCACATGAAAAGCTTCCAGTTTTCTAAAAACCACCTCTTTGCACTTCTTTTTGGATAAGCACATTCACTTAATTTGCTAACCATTTGCAAATAACCTAGTTTTGTTTCCAGAAACAGTCTAACTGAATTTGTTATTAACCATCACTACGAATGCACAAATTTTCAAGGGAGAGTTGTCTTCTGTTTTTCCAACAGTGTCACTATGCAAAACAAGCCTTACATTACTTTAAAGAAAGGCTGCTGTCACCTCATACTGCTGAAAGTATCGTGTACTCATGACTCACTGTTCCTGTTTGGTTGCAACTCATCAGTACTAGCAGCCCTTATTTGCTCCCAGCCATGTCCAACAGCTCTGAAATATGAATTAGACCTACCCAGGTACTCCACACAGGGAAAGAGCTCCTTGAGCCCTTTGTTCCCTACAGAGTAGCCGTGCATGAGAATAAATCAGTTATGTGAAAGAAAACAAAATTTTTCCCAGTAAAATTTGCAGATGACACAAAAGATAACAAAGTGGTAAATACCAAGGAGCTATCAGTTCTACAGATTGCATGGCAGCCTGGACTCACCTGAATAAGATCCATTTTAACACAGCTGAGCACAAAGTTGTCTGTCTAGTAACTAAGAACACAGATTCCAGATAAAGGCAATATAATGACCTAGAAAGGGGTGCATGGATGATGGTAACTTAATATTAGCATACAATGCAATGCCTTGGCTAGTGCTGCAAATGCAATCCTTTGATGTACACAGAATTAAACACTGAGTAGCAATAAGAAAGGTTTGTGTAAATCACCAGCAAAACAGATATGGAGAATCTTCGTTTCAAACAGCATGCACCAATGTGGTACTGGTTTGCATCTGTGATCCTTGAGCACTACCATAGGAACAACCAAGGGACTATACCAGTACTCAAACTAGGAAGACTTCAAACAGCTACAAGAGATGTTCAGATTCCGGAAAAATTGCCTTGCTAAGAACAAGAGGGGAAACCTCGTCAAAGACAAGGATAAAAGGTCAACTGGTTACTCTGTATAAATACCTAAATGCAGAGGGGGGAGAACTGAAGAATATCAAGAGTATTAAAGGATCCTTCAACTTCTTAATGCTGGATTTGGTATATTTCTGCTACCTAAAAGAAAACTTCAGAATAAGATAAGGTAACACTTAACAGAAATGGTAACTAACAATAAATACAGTTCATCTAAAGAAAGGGAGGATTTTCTTTCACCCAAAGTTCTTATAAACAGCATTTTCCTTCTAAAAAGAGCCAAAAGTTGCAGGATTGTGTTAATTATCTTACACTGTTCTTCTGAATCAAAACATGGCAAAGACTTGAAGCTCTGCCTTCCAAAAGCATACCTAAAATGTTCTATGATAGCTTTGTTACTGAAACCCATGGCTTTTATGTAAGCTTTAAGACAGGTATTATTTGCTCTTAATACTTTGGTAAAAGGAAAAAAGATTATTTTTTTTCCACTTGTAGAATGAATGTATAGATCATTGGTAAATGAAATAGACTTCTCTTGCTCATTGCTTTCCCATGCAACATTTTGGGCATACTAGGTATTAATGTTTCTTTATTTGTGCGAAGCAATGAGTTACTGAAAGAGCATGGGAAAATTGAATCCTTGCTGAATACAAACAGTAACTCTGCCACTGATAATTTGAATTGATCTCTCCATTTCTGAAACTAGTAGCATGACTCAAAAAACCAGAACTTCCATATCTGGAATTAAAATGAAATGCGAGAACAATTTCCATAGACTATCAAAAAACATGTCTTAACAGGGAATTAGCAGACTGAATAATATTGTATTCAAAGGGTATGGTCACAGGACCTGAAGACCCATCCAGTTTATCGTGGATTGCATGCAAGATAGCAAAAGGTAATTGTCTAATTGGTCAATTGACCAACACTAAATTCACCTCAGGATTTAACTCAGAAGAGATATTACAATTAGACATTGCAAAGCTTAAGTGAATCTTCAAAATTTGTATTGAACTGTAAACTGAATAGGATTTTGTAAACCTGAACGATGTGGCCCTTTATTATTCAGCGGAAGAAAATTTTCAGGTAACATGTATACATGTCACCTATTCTCTCTTCAGGGTACATTCCACTAATCTCAGAGTAAGATTTAAAACCAGTGCAACATCTATGTCATAATAGAAATACAAGTATGATAAAATTTGTTATTGAAAAGTTATATTTGAGTGCTGTTCTCTTAAATGTTCCAATCAGCCAACATTAGATGTTCAACATAATGCTAAAGTGATTAATGATCACTGGCTAAAGTGGCACAGCTAATCTCATTTCTTACCCAGAGAAAGCCCACTCTCATCTCTTACATGCAAGATGACATTGGCTTACTTCCGGATGTGTTTTAAACTCAAAGACTACCCCTTTTTTTTTTTTTNGCTCAGCACAGAGAGCCTGCAGATACGCTCAAAGCTACACAAAGGTGAAAGCAGAAGTAGGCAACTGTTACAGGGATAAAATTTCTGCTAGGGAGAGTCCCACACTGAGGCTACAAGAATCAGGAGATTTGTATTAATAGGACTATTACATGAGTTAGCAGCAGCTTATTTGCCAGATACTGATAGATAATGAGTTAGCTTATTAGCTTTCAAACAAATATATTGTAAGAGGAGGTAAAAATTTATTCTTCAAATATACCCATCAAATTCAGATTGCAAGGAGAAAAATCAAGATGTGAAATGAGGGAACATCACCCTAAAGAAAGACCTATTGTGCAAGACAAAGGCCTCTCCCTCTCTCTACCCCCTCTTTTACAAAGGCAGGTGAAGTGAAATAGCACATCTTGCAGTAGGAAAATGTGTTGTGTAGCAGGGCCATGAGATTTCTTGGGCATGCAAAGCAATTCTATTTTTGTTTTATCCATTTGATAAATAAACCTTAATTTAAACCTAAGAGGCTGACAAGAATGGTTTAGCCTTGTGCCTCCTTCTCTCAGTTGTACAAATATTTATGGTTTTTGAGCCAGAGTCTGAGGGGACCTTATTTTAGACTGGCAAGTTTGGATGTTTTAAGAATACATATTATCATCCTGAGCTTGTAAATATGAACAAGCCATACCTTCCAGGACAAACTGCTCTGCTTCTTACACTGAAATCAATAAGCCTTCTGTTCTATGTTCATTTCACTAACTTGCAGAGAAATGAAAAGAAAAAGAGCTAATAAAACCATAGCTGTATTTCTGGGACTTAAATGAGTGAGGTGTTTTCCTTGCATATTTATTCCATGCTCTTGATTTCAGAAGAAATACCTTATTGCAGAACACTTCCCCGTTCTCTATACCCCTCCTGAAAAGAGACATGACGCTTAAGTCTGCTTAATATGGACAGGAAGAAATAAAGAAATTATTCTTCCACCCTTGCCTTTGGAGATCGCACACCAGCCACCAAACTGGGAATTTCACCCTCGCAATCCAGAGGATACTCTGAAGGGCCACTTTATGAATAGAATAACTTCCAGGAGAAGAACAAATAACTGAGATATCCTCTGCTTGTACACAACTCAGACTCCCTACAGACAAGCAAGAAAAAAAAAAAAAAAACCNAAAAAAACACCACTTTTCTTGACAAGCCATTATTCCTTGTAATTCAGCAACAAACATAACTGGAGCACGTGCAGGGAGCTGCACCATCTCTGGAGATCTTCTACCCAGGCTTTGTTCACTATTTGACACTCCATAAAGGTGAACAAGAGTGCAAAACGTAAGTGTCTGAGCAAACAAAAGAAAGGATTTTCAACCTGTGCAAGAGGGAAAAAACCTTGGCAGCTTGGTTATAAGTGAATTAGAACTGAGAGGAAAATATTTCTTTTTGTCAATTTTGACACCACAAAAGAAGAAGCTGGACATTCTTGGCTACAGCTATGGGGACTGAAGAAAAAAAGGGGGAAATATTCAGGAGTTGATGGACAGCCAAATTCCAGTACAGTAACTGATAGGTCTCTGTTTTTACTGCCATAGCTTGAGACATGTAATCTACTTCAAAAAGCACAACAGTAGATTCTTATTAAAAGAATTGTGGTATGGTGGTCATTACCACTAGTAAACACAGAAACAAATTGTAAATGTTTTTGAACTTTAGAGCTTTTTAATATATATATTTACATATTTATTAAATATATATTTACATATATATACAGCCACCTCAAACAATGTAGGCCCATAGCAACCAAGGTGATGGATGGGGTGTGGGGGATCTTTTTTTTGTTGTTTTTTTCTCGGGGGTGGGAGAGGGCATCAGCTTTTGCAACAGTAAGTTCCACTCTATTTTCGGTGGGATATCTAGCAGCATCTGTAAGACTCTATTGTAAATTGATCATAAAAAGTTATTCATATTAAAATATTCAATATACATGAAATATGCAAAATATAATTTAATGTGATCACTGGCCCAACTCCTCAAGAATGTTGCAGAAAACTTTTTGCAATTTTTTCTTAAGTAAAATGTGTTGACTAACCTACACCTTTAATAACTCTTACAAACATTTCTAACTAAAGTTTGACTAAAAGTTACTTCACCAAATGTCATCTGAGAAGTGTTTCTGGAGTAGAAGGTCAGGGCATGATCCTTTCAGATTTTTACAGAAAGGATCAGAACATCTGAATTTCAATTGCTAAGTAGCTTTATACAAAATACCTTTAACAGATAGACAGTTAAGCATAAATCCAAATAGGCTCTCAGCATAATACTTTTTCCCCATTTTAAAATGAGTTGGGGGGGGGGAGTCAAGGAAAAACAAAAAACAGCCCTTAAGTAATCACAGAATCACAGAATTGTAGGGGTTGGAAGGGACCTCCAGAGATCATCGGGTCCAACCCCCCTGCCACAGCAGGTTCCCTAGAGCAGGCTGTACAGGTAGGCGCCCAGACAGGTCTTGAATATCTCCACAGAAGGAGACTCCACAACCTCCCTGGGCAGCCTGTTCCAGTGCTCCGTCACCCTCACTGTGAAGAAGTTCTTTTGCATATTAGTGTGGAACTTCCAATGGAAGCTCCATCATAAAAAAAGTTGAAGTCCCATCACCTAAAAACAAAGAACAAACAAGCTTCTAGCAAGCAAGTGTTCTCAACACATACAAAGTGCACAGACTCAAGTTTAGTAAGTGGTCACACCACAAGAGCATCAGAATTACAAAAAGTGAAGATTAACTCTTTGAAAAGCATTAAGATCTAAAAAGGACCTTAAAATATTTATGAATGAACACAAATTAGCAGTTTCTATAGATACATCTATAGTTCTGTCAGGTATATGATAACATTCTCTAGTTTTAAGTTATCTAGAGTCTGGTATGGACAGCAATGCAGCTCTAAAAGATCACTGAACCCAGATGCTGTCTGGGTCCACAGCCAGGTACCCTGATGGGATTTGTACCCCATGCTGAGCCTCCTACTGCTTTGCAGTGTCTACCACTGCTGCACTGGCCCAAGCACCTAATTTAAAGCTATTGCTAACATGACTACCAAAGCTGCAGTCCTATCTCCGACAGCGGTGTGTAGGTAGGTATATATTACACCACACACAGTTGTCTCGTACCAGAAGTTCACATTTGTCTTGCAGCACTTAAGTATAAACTTTAAAAATGTCATTAATATAGCTTGATTTTGTTGTGGTGGTCATTTAGTGAGAAGTTTTCAACAACTTGTTGTTAAAACTCTTATATCATTGGAAATAAATTACCATGGGGAATAAGTACCAAAAACATCCATTGGGAAGACGACAGAGAATGCCTCGGAGAACTTAAATAGCACTGAAGTACCACCAAGTGGAAAACTCCACTAATCAAAAAGCACTCTCTTTTCTGTAGAAAGACATAACCATTAGTTTTCAAAAATAGTTATGCTTTCACCTCACTTGTAGAACTGGGCAATAATACTTCAACCAGGTCACATAAGGAATTTCAGATATGACAAAACAGATGTCAATTATAACACTGCTTCATTGCCTGTCCAATTTTTTTTTGCGCTTTTTTGGCCAAATTTGCCTTTTTAGAGGGCAGTGGGGGGGGATCTATTTAGCCAAAGCCTACTTGCTACTGTATATCTACTTGTGAGTGAATGTCTGCTATCCTGTTTTGTGGTCAGCACTACTAGCTGTTTTAACTATACTAACTATAAAGTCTATCTAATTTCAAACATTAAAATAATCAGCTATTCTGCCTCGCTATATTTAGCGCTCATTGCAAACTGTGCCAAGTTCTTATTTCCACAAAGTTTCAAAATCTTGAAGTTGTTCTAAAAACTGATATAAATAGAATACAACAAATCTGGCTTAAACATTTAAACAAATGAATGCATTTTTACAATTACTGAACTTACAAGAAAAGTAAAACCACAAAAGTTAAGCGCTCTGCTGACATTTACAACCATGCTAGATCTAGACTGCTTAAGTTACCCTGGACACTGTTGATTTGCAGAGTAAGACAGGAAAACCAAAGTGCAAGAAATATTTATAAATCAATGTAAAGCATAAGTAAATAATATCACACCAAAAAATAGATATTCACAAAAAAAAGCCAAGCCAACATCCAGATTTCCATTTTGGGTCACTGAGTTACATTAATGCTATAATTATATCGATAAATCTATGTTTCTCTTTTCCTCTCACTTCTCTAAACCAAAATGATACCCTCAATTTACTCAAAAGCACCAGTTACTTCTGATGTGGTGTTAGCTATTACTTAAAAATATACATATATTAAAAAGATTCAGAAAAAAACAAACAACAGGTTATGGAATAAGAAGGGATGAGAGAATGTGACCTGAAAAATTATAATGAGTATGACGGCCTTGCCGAAGAAACCTTTTATTCTCATGCAAGTACAACTAATGCTTAGAAACTAATGTTTTTTGGGTGGAGGGAGAAATGAAATCTGTTATACACAAGACAACGGTAACACAGACACAAAATAAGAATATAGTTAGAGTATGAAAAACAAATACTAAGTGACAGAAAGTTTCAAAATTCAGTAAGATTACAGAAAACTCATAACGCATTTGCAATATATTAATACAAAATCATCTATAATATATCTGTCAAATATTACATTTCAATTCTATGCAAAAAAAATGTATTATTAAATCCTTACTACAGTAAAATAGAAACTTTACTGATAGATTGCAGAAGTAACATACGTCAACCACGTTACAGTTGCCTGCCCACAGCAACAGCACTTTTGTCAGAAGCACCAGTAACAACCTTTAGTTATGCACAAAAGCGGGCTCTGTTAAGGCAATGGACAAAGGCAAATGACTGCAAAGCAAGAGGACTCAACTTCAATTTAACTGTCCTGTAAGGTACATACTAATTAGCTGCAAAGCTATGAAATCCTAGCTAGCATGTTAAGTCTGCTACATGACAGTATAATTTGACTTCTTAAAGGATTATGCAAATTACAACTCATCATTCCATTACACGACTGAAAAAAGTGACAGCTAATTTATACATAACACACCTTTCAAATCCCTAAGATGTCAAGCACCTGTGCAATACATTTTGCCTAGATTTTCTAGTGTATACATTCTTGTTTATGGCACTGTACAGAAGCATACCTAAGAGATTTAGCAAAGTCATAAGGTCTTTTATTTGCTTTTTAGCTTTTAGAGCACAACCCCAAAGAATTAAACAACATATTTCTGTCCCTGCTTTAGAGGTTTTGCACATAAGCAGAGGTATAAGGTTTCAACACGTGTAATTTCTGAATAGCGGGAGAGCACGAGCACTAAATGCACGAGCTAGAGGCAAGACTCACACAGATTTCAACATACTTCTGGTAGGTAGATTCACAGTAGATTCCGTCATATCTGTAGATTTTCCTACATTCTGATTGGTTGGGCAGAGGATGCTGGACAGTTATTCTGTAGAGGCATCAAAAACAGATAGACATGACTAGAGATTCTCTACAGGTAACTGTAATGCAGGACAATCAGTATGTTGAAATTGATTTATTTATATTTTGTTTTAAGCATCTTTCTGATCTCTTTAAATCAACTGCCTTGTGCACATAACATCCAGAGTTTCCACTTTTCGAAATTTGCACTGAGAGTAAACTAAACTTCAGTTCTCCACAAGAACGGAACTTTTTCCCCACCACCACCAAATGAAAGTGGAAGAAGTAAAGAATTTTATGAAGATAACTGATACTTCACATAGTTTGTGTACATATAATAGTGCTTATAAAATTCATCATTTATTGTTTACGGTTGCAATCCTTCCTCAGACAGGACATCCATTTATATCAACTGGGAGTTTGTCCAGACAAAGACCAAATAACCCTCCAATTTAAAACGTCAACAGCAATTCGCACATTTGCTGAGAATGAGGATGTTGTGGCATTAGGAGGACTGTGATTGAAGGTGCTCAGCACCATCTGAATAATGCCATATGTTCTCGGATCGACTGAAGAAAAAAAAAAAAAAANAAAAAAGAATGATTGGCAGCAATCAGGAGGTGCGCAGCATCTTGTAAAATCAGGCCCTAAAAGATTTGTCAGTCATTCTATTATTCATCCCTCCCCAACTCCCTGTTAGCAGAAAATATAATTTGGCTATAAAAATTCAATGTTGTTTTTAAAATATACTTGGGAATTGCACACAAAACAGTACCCACCAATTTCTTCTTTTTTTTTAATTTTTTCCTCCCCTCTTCTCTTGAATATAAACACATTTTAGATGCTTTTGTATCTTCCACAAAAACTTTTGTCCCTTTTAATATAATGGTAGTTAAACTAAAGTATAAAATTGTAAAGCTTCTACAAATTTTTCAAATGTTGAATTTTAGGCTGTGAAAGATATTTTAATAAATATTCTTCTTACTATAGTTTTTTTTTATTTTTATTTGTATCTATTAAGTCTATATAGCTCTGAGCTACTTGTTTACAATCACGTGTGTTTTAACAGTAATTTGATTGTGGAGGTATGAGAAAAAAAATGAGTCATTATGCAGCAACAAGCTTTGCAAAAAAATGGAAAGTTTTCTACTGTGGAAACTGAGGGCCTTCCTTAATAAGTCTGCACCTACATAGAGTGGCAAGTGCATACCACTTCATGTCTTAACAGCCCTAGTCCCCTGATCATTTAAATTGGAAGCCTGCCCATGTACCTAATTTCCTTCCTCTGGAAACCCACATGCAGAAGGGAGGAGACAGCAACATGGGGAAGACATAACCAAACATCTCCAAGTCACGGTGCAGCCCTGGATTCCCCCGTTAAGGCATCACCAAAGAGGCTTACTTATTGTGATACTCAGGACCTTTAAGTTAGATGCCTTGGTGTATACCAAGGTGTATGAAGAAAGTTGAGTATCCTAAAACGGGATCGTACAATGCAAGCGCTATTTGTAGGGAGCCATGCAAGCCAGTAAAAGAGAAATCTGTAAGAGGAGAGTTTATTCCACGCTGGTTCTGCAAACACCTCACTTCAGGTCACCCAGAAATGCCTACATCAGAGTGAATTCAAGCCTCAAAATCTTCAGCACGCAATCAAAGTAACTGACCCCTGCTCCAACACTCCCCTCCCTTTTTTTTTTTTTTTTTTGGCAGCAAGACTACAAGGGGTGCTTGTTTTTAATACTGAGCTGGATGGTTAAAGTCTCGAAGACATGGGAGAGCCAGGCTCTCTATGCCTCTCAGACAGACAAAGTTCAAACATACATTCCCCTGCAGCTCGAAAGGTTGTCACCGACTCCTTGGTAATTGCTCTAAAGAAAGGGACACATCGACTCCTCTTGCTAAAACAATACCACCTAAAAATAATTAAATCAGGACTCACTGGATCAAAGAAAGGGAGCCAATGAGAGCACGTCATTAAAAGTCATTCAAAATGGCATAAGCAGTCTTTGCAAAAGCTATCAGAATCCTTCCCAGGTGAGTGTCCCTGTCATAGGGCTTCACAGTTATGCTCTTCCTTCCATCAGTTGTCTGGTCAAATGAACCTTGAATAGTAATACTGATTATAACTATTACTTGAATAGTTAAACAAGAGGAGTAGAATATGACTCGCTCCAGAAAACCTCTATTCTGAAGTAGTTGTGGCATTCTTCTGGAAAGTCAAAGATGCAGGTTTGAGCACCCTTGAGATGAAGTAAGTCCTAAAGAAGTATCCAATGAACCAAGCTAATGTGAAAAAGCTGTTGGCTAGCTTTTTTTTTTTCCTCCCTTTCCAGAAGGAACAAAACGCACAAACTGAGACACAGTAAGTTCTGCCTGAACATCAACACTTTGTTACTTTGAAGGTGAGCAAGTACTGAAACAGATTGCCCAGAGGGGTTGTGAAAATTCCACACAGGGAGATGGTCAAAAGCCATCTAGGCATGGTCCTAGCCAACCTGCTGTAGGTAACCCTGCTTCTTTAACCCATAGTGGTTGGAAGATACGATCTCCAGAGGTTCCTTCTAGCCTCAACCATTCTGTGATTCAAGCAGACCTTTGGACTGATTCGCAATCCTACTTTACATCTAGTCAGATGCATGTGCCAAAATCAGAGATGGAAAAGAGATTAGAATATAGATTTAAAAAACAAAAACTATAATTGATGAGGCTTTCTATACAATATAGCAACTGTTGTGGATCCTAGTCAGAACCACGCATCTTCCTTTGCATTGTATAGGGTTGGATTCCACTTCAGGAGCCAATATCCCATGGCCTTTTTGGACCCAGCCCTCACTATAATTGTTCACGAAGAATTCTGTTTAAAGAGTTATTTTACTCTCTGCCATTCCCCCTCTACTGCAACACACACACAAAAAAACATACCCCAAAACACTGAGCCAAATAAGACATCAGTGTAAATCTCCTAAAATCCCACTGACTTCAGTGAGACAGCACAGCATCTGAATTAGCACAGAATGCTTTTTCAGGTTAAGCACAGTAGGGCCACAAACAGTCCTGACACACTATGCAATACATTTGCAAGTACACATCAGGTTTTTAAACTATACAGCTACCACCTAGAGTAGTGCATTAAAAAAAAAAATAAATAAATCCTATATTTCCTCATATGATGTTTGTCCCTTATTCTTAAGGTTCATTTAGCATGAATGATGCATTTAGCATTTATGTGAAGTGTATTCACATAAATGGACTTCTATACTGAAAAAAAGACTATGCTTATATTTGTAGGTATTTAGAAACTGCCTAACACCATCACACCCATGTGCCCTCTGTCCTATGTCCCATGTACTTTAGCTGTCATTTATTAGATTTACATTTACAGTTAATTATCATCTGATAACTCTGAGGCTGTGGGTCAGAAATGGGTCAGAAATTAAGTCTACCTTGTAGAACAGCTTATTCAGCATTTCTTACTGGGGAGAAAAAAACACAACTAGGAAGAATTACCGATTAGGATCTAAGAGTTCACGAACAGTCTTATTTTTTTCCCTCCAAAATAAATAGTTTTAGACAATCTTCACAGAATTAATTTTGCTAACTTGTTTTTAGCACATTATGTCAGCAGAGAGTGTATTTCTCAGGTTCCACATACAAAATTGATTTAGCACAAAATAAAACTGTATATTGGCTATTTACTCTGGGTACTGTATATTCTTGTTCTATTTTATGCTTTCAAATTGATTTCTTGTATTTTTTTCTGTATTAAAAATTAGAGCACCAAATAGTATTCGAGTCTGATCAATTTGCAGTGGTTAGCTCACCCTAATTTTAGTTGAGTTTTGACTGGTTTGAAAAAAATCACACCTATATTCTCTTACAAGCTTTTAGACAGAGTAAAAGTTGCCACTTCATAACAAAGGCAAAAATAAGTTTTAGGTTATAATACTTAACTCTGTAATACAGAATTTTATTTTCCAAAGGAGCTAGAAACAAAGCAGACAATGCCTACAAATGCTACATGAAACATCATATTTCACTTAAATAATTGTATCCTCCTTTCCTTGTGTATACCATGAGAAGATGATGCTGGGTGCACTCTCACCTGAACTTGGTATTTTAG
>VXAA01002848.1:248995-272754 GCA_013399115.1 Anseranas semipalmata
GTTAGATCTGTTCACTTAACTTCCAGACACTGAGATATTTTTTTCTCCCATTAAATATTTGAAAATGAGCAAGAAATCATGCAAAATATAACATTCATTTATTTAACTTTGTTTCCATCTCCAAAAAATTCTGTTAGTTTTTAGCAGAGGTCAAGAACCCTATAGTTCTTGCACACTACTGATTTATCTATATAGATAGATAGGATAGATCTTTCCAGGTGTGGAAAAGCAGCATAATTTTTTCAAGCCTGTGGTAACAAGTAACACAGGCTTGGTATTGGAAGCATTTCCTGCTGGGCAGAAAGATCTTACATTCAGGGCATCACCTCTTATTTAGTAACAGGAGAATGAATTAGAGCTTTCTCCCTCAGAATTAAGAAATTCATTCTGAACTGTTCATCTCCTGTTCTAACCAAATGTACGCCCCATGAACATCAGCATGTTAACACTACTTCCAGCAGACAGACTTTCATTGAAGAAGCAGCGATGAGTGGGAGGACCCTATGCTTCAATTCTCAAATACAGCAGGTCATAGAGAAACATAAGTCCCATGGACTTTGGTACCGGTCGAGCTGTATGAATCTAGTTGAAGGTTCCAATTACTGTGAACTTTCACGAACATTAAATAATTTTGTTAGCCTTTTCTAATTTGTGAGTATATAAGCTTCACATTAACATAAGGGAAGAACACCAAATTCCTACCCCATACCCAAGACCTGTATTTCCCTGCCTGATGCCATTCAAAGATTACAGAAACTCAGATATACATAAAATTTCCAAATTAAAACTTGTCTGCATCTTCTTTGCTTTGACCTCCTACCAGTTTTTTCCCCCAAACGTCACTTCAGCTTTCTACACATCACTATATTCTTTCCCACTTTCTCCTCTCCTTTTTGTGCATAGTCTCACATGAGGTCCTACCACTTTTTCAACTACACACATGAATAACTAAACAGAGCAGTTACTTTACTTTAGAAGAGGAAGTATGAAGATATTCTTAAGCTAAAATGTAGGTTCTGCTACAACATTCCAAGGACTGTATACAGTTAGTCTAGTGGTTTGTCTAATGTTGAGAGACAAAGAGAATAAGGTATAAACCACCTAGGCCTTCTGCCTGACACTTTGGGAATCTCTGACAGCCCTTGAAGAAAGAAGGGGTCTGAAACAGTAAGGTCACCATTAGAATCTCCACTCATTTCTATCCCTAGTCTGTATACCAGTCAGGAGAAAAGATGCTTGAATCCATTTTCTGTACCATCAAACATTTCCAAGTAAGATGCAGAAGTGTTGCAATCTCCTCCAAAACATAAATCAGGTCAAGGTTCGAGGAACATCAGTGTAGGCAAAAAAGAACAGGCAACAGCTACTGAAACATATCACAGATAAAATACCATTGGTAGGGACCTTAACTTCTAGAAATGTGTCCCTTATAGTCCATGTCCATGTTTGCCTGCAGCCTGAACTACAAAGCGTCCCCTGTATGCATATCCACCCCTTACTGCAGTGTGGAATAGGATACCTGAACAGAAAATTAATAAGGCTCTGGGTCACTTGCATGCCTGAGCCCCCTCTCATCATAAAATTCAGGGTTGGCCTCTGCTTGGGAAACTCCTTATAGCAAAATTGATGGTAATCTCACGTAGCTAAGTCTTAAAAAGATATAGCCAGGGTACTGGACTATTATGTAAACTACACAGTATATCCAGTCTGTCTTTTCTCCCCTCCCACTGCACTGATATTATAAAGCAGTGCAGACTGCAGCAATTACACATATTGATTATGCTACCTAATAAGCACATAAAGTATGAATAGCTTTGGAGACACTAACATTAAAAGTTATTTATTTTTAACATTAAAATTATTTTAGAGTCCATCCAGTTAGCAGTTGGCTCATATCTACCTTATACATAGTTCTATCACTTCATTTTTCTTTATTACTTTTTTCTTGAAATTTACAATTGTTTATATAGAGATCTTCAGGGACCTCTAAGAGACAAGAAACAAAGTATTTAGGCATTTAGTTCTTGCATAGGAAACTAACTTATTGATTAAATAGGAAGCTTAGCACCTGCATACAAGTTAAGCAGTTGAATAGTTGTGTCCTTCTCCCCTCCCCAACGCCTTGTTCTCAGTCCTTTACAACTAAAAACACTGACAGCTGAGAAAAACTGTGAGGTGAAGCCCAAGGTCACAGAGCAGGTCACTACCATACAGAAGTGAAGCCAGGTCTTGAATCCCCAACCTTTGGTCCATCCCCTGCTGAAGTGGTGAATGCCCTCAATACTTCAACAAATGTCAAATCCTTTTTGAGCCTTTCTACATTTTCTGGTATCAAGGATGTATAAACACAATAAGTAGGAGCATTCAGTGTACATCTGTTAGTATTTTGTATGTCTTTCATTCCTTATTTATTTCTCTTGATACCCAATCTCTTTAGCCTCTTCATGTTAAGGAAGTAATCTGTGTTGCTTCAGACTGGTTCTGTTCCTGCTATATCTTTCTTATAGCAATCAGAATAGAGCATATTATTCAAGTGATGTCATACTATCAATTTACATACTACAGTATATTTGCTGTAATGTTCGCATAGAATCATTAGATGCATTTTCAATATCATTTTCTACTCTATCCCTCAATAAAGCTTAAGACGGTTAGCTGTTTAGTGTTGCAAACTAATGCAGAGATTTTCACTGGGATGTCCATATTGACGTCCAGGCATATTTCTTCTATGTTATAGAGAATTTAGAGCCCAGCAATGTGTACGAGTAGTTCAAGTTGATTTTTCCAATGTGCACTACTTTTCATCTGTCAGCAATGAATCATTTGCCATTATGCTGCCTGTTAGCTCAGTGAGGTGCCTCAGAAGTCCCTCAGTTTCTCCTAATCTCTAGAAATCTAAGCAGAATATCTTCATCTTATTCCTTCTTTTACAATTCATAAGCATACACAATTTTGAGGAAACTTTAAATGGGATACCTTTTCAGAAGCTTTTGACAGAATAATCATGCTCCCCCCCCTTCATTCTGTTTAATATTTGCTAACAAAGTTTTAATAGATTGAGGAGTGCTTTTTTAAGCACAGAAGTCATCCCTGTTTTTCTCCACATTTAAATAGTATTTTATTGTCATAAAATGTGAATGTTTTATAATAAAGAGAAAAACACTTTAGAGTCAGTTTTACCACATATTGTTACTTGGATAAGTGAAGTGCTGTGGTTGTGTTTTGTTTTGAGTTTTGTTTTTAAATATTTGAAATCAACATTTTGCCATTTATTTGAAATAACAGAATCAGGAGTAGAACCAAACCTGTAGGACTAAATGCAGTCCTCAGTCCATAATCCAGTGGTCTGAATAGGACTGTAGGTTTCATTTCCCAGCATCAGGATAAGTGGAAAGACACCCTACTGCCTATGTTATGGACTTGCTGAGTTCAAGTCTTCAGTGCCAAGTATATACAGTAGTTTTTGCTGGTGATTTCATGCAGTTACTACCCATCCGTTTCTGTTGACAGGATCTCCTAGGACAACACGTGAGGAGGTATTATGCAGAGCTCTGCAGAACATAGGGGCAAACATTTTTTCCTGATACGTGTTAGTATTAAAGTTTTTCAAACCCAATGGACAATGATATGTCCAAATAGGTTTATCTCAGTATCTCTATTGCCCTCCCACCCCCAGTAATTTGCCTTTGAAACCTTATGTGAGCCTGAGATTGTCATTTTGATGTTTCTGTTTCAGGAACAAAAGTAAACAGGTAAAACTCATAAGTAATATCTTGACACGTGTATTCTATTCATTATAGCAATTAAATTTACAGAGGTAGGGAATATGCTCCTGAGAATAAGCTTCCTGAAGTTTGACTTGAGCTGAAGCCAAAACATTTCAGGTTTTGTACTCAGGAGTATTATTTAGAAGATAAATTGCTTGATATCAGATTTTGGGAAAGGTAGAATTACCATCAACTCTTGTTGCACAAGAATTCATTGGAGGGAACATCCCCTGTATTACTTGCTCGTGCTCACAATAACAATAAAAACACACTTTGGCTTAAGGGAGTTTAATGTTAAAGCGTTTGGAAAATGTTATTTGGGAGTATTCCAAGGAAAAAAAAAAAAAGAAATACTTTCCACTTTATTTTTAGGTTAGCGTACTGTTGTGCTGCCTCGAAAAAAGGTTTTAAGCATTATATAGTCTTAACATAAATCTCACCATTAAAACTGACTATTCCTATGAATGGGAGAACTTTATTACTAATCTTGCACTTCTTTTGCAGGGCAAGAATGGTTCTTGAAACTGTGTGGCAATTCCTCACAAAATCCACTCTCACAGAAGATTATATTTAAGCAGGACCATTTACAAAGGAACGACAGCAGCAGCACGGAAACACGAGCTACTTCTTCCCCTTTGCCTACTTGAAGTTTAAGCTTCTACAGTCTCTGAACTTAAGCCTGTAGTACCACATGTGCAGATATGTGCATGCCCACCATTCACATATGCACATCCGAACAGGAAATGACTTCTAAGGAAGAAAAAGAAAAATCGGTTTTGCAAGTGCACTTTCCATCATTGATATGTAAACATGATTTTCACATAATAGTGAACGCAACCATATCAACTTTTTTTTTTTTGCAGATAAGTGAACAGCAGTATTCCTTGGAACTACACTATTGCATGCATGCCTAGTTTTATAATATTGTGCTAAACAGCATAACGCTTTATGTTATTTCAGCCATGTTTAGAGCACAACATGTTTTAAGTAACTAAGAAAAAAATAGGATCAATCTAAAATTGATGAAATGAAGTCCAGAGTTGTACAGAAAACCATCGATGTCATTTAGAAGTCAAAAAGGATGGTGTTGATGTTTAAGAGTAAATGGATCTCTGTGACTAGCATTCAAACATACAAACCCCTGATTGCCTATTGCTGACTTGCACCTATTCTGAAAGGCATCTTTTTTGAGATACACCTCTTCATGAACAATGAGTGAAAACATAAGGCAATCTAAATGTATTAATGGAGAGAAAACAGCTGGTGGCACTGAAAGCCTTGGAGAAAAATGCAGTAGAACATTTCTAAGAAGCATTTTTAACTTGCTTAGAAGGGAAAAAAAAAAATACAAAAGCTTCCCAGCAGTGCCACCTGTTAAATTTATTTTGGATTCCCAGTTTTCTGATTCTTAGGAGCCTAACTGGGCATGTTTTAGGAGAACTCTTACAACATTTTTGACTTTAAAATATACTGCTACTGGACAGTGATACTGAATCATTAAGTATGTCTCGATTACCTACATTACAATGATACGATTACATTTTGGAAATACAGCAAGTTTTACATACCTTAAGTTCTCCAAATAAAGCTGGTAATGGTAAGACATTAACACTAAAGATCACTGGAAAGCGTTCCAAATATATCACTTAACAAAGGGATATAATTTCACTAACATAGTACTTTGTCTGACACCAGTGATTCACAACCACTCTTATGCTTCTTTGTAAGATACAGACACCATTATTATACATCTTTCTTTTCTTAGATTCCAGCAATGTAAGAAGAAATCTAAGCTAGTAACAGTCAGAATGAATGAAAGGAAAGTAAGAGAAGATGATTTATATAGTTAAGTATTGTTAAAGTGGGTATATAAAGCAATATTCTATCTTACTAAGGATAATTTCATTGTAAACAATCTCATAAGTAAAATCTAGACAGTACATTTATCATTAAAGGGTTTAGTATTGCTTAGCAAACTATATTATGTTGGAAGCTGATTTTTACTTCAGCCACTATGCCAAAATTGGTACTGTGACATTTTTGTTTTGGGGAGAAGAATGGCAGAGGAATTAAGAGACATTTATTAAATAACAGAAATCTGTAGATATCCTATTTCTTACCACAAAATTTTGGAAAAATGAATACGTATCCAGCAGTTCAGGCAGCTTCTTGATTTCAAAGCCAGTAAAGGCTATTAAAGTAATCTAGCTAATAGCACAATAGACTTCTTGGTGCAAGCACAAATGCCCATTATATCTTCATCTTTGCTTTCAATAATCCTTTAGAAAAGCACGCTTAAAATCTTTAAAGTGACGTTTCCTGATTCGGTATTGGTTAGTAATCAGAAGTTTTGGATGTATTTTCTTCTGTTTTGATTTCTCTTTTTAAGCAAAGGATTGGCTTTTTCTTAGTTTTGCAACAGCTTTAAAACATCTTTGTTCAATAAACAGTCCTCTTCCTTTTAATGTACACATTACCCAATATGTTTTTCCTTTGAAAAATTCAAATGGTAGTGTAAAAAAAAAATTGGTATCATATTAGCAAGTGATAAAGTCAAAGAGAAATGTGTTTCCACTTAAAAATAGCATGAATAGTCTTCTGAAGTATTTGCTACATTTCTTCTCTTCCATAAGAACATAAACTTTATCAGATACATTTAGAAACAGAACTCCTGACTTCTTACTGAGAAGACTCATTCTGGCTGCATGCATACTGTACATGCTATTGAAAATGTTTAATAATAGAAGACCATGCACTTTCATGTAATTCATAATTAGAAGATGACTACAACTGCATTATTTAAAATCAAGCCTTTGTTATCAGCACCAGTTTTAGACAGAAGCTGAGAATCATTTGTGAGCTGTGGCAGACCCAGACTGTTCAAAGCAATTGCTGTTCAGCATGAAAGCTGCAATGGAGGTCACAGAACAGGTCAGGAGGAAAGATAGTGTATCGATTTCACACCAGGAATAGAGGCAAAGCAAGGGCCCACTGTTGCTGCATGTGATGTATTTCACTTCAGTTTAAGGCACATTTCATTCCAATTCAAGAGGGGGTGGGGAGCAAAGGGCGAGCAGATTTCACACTGAATCATGATGAATTCTGGACTCGTGTATTCCAGTAAATATGTCCTTCCTGACATTAAGTATTTCTATAGCAGAGTGAATACAATGGAAATTAGACTGCAACCAGATAACAGAAGAGGACTACAGGAAAAAAAGCTAACCATACAACATTAGTTTTATTGCCTCCCAGTTTAGTAGATACAAATGTTACCTCAAAGCCAGACAACAGTTATAGATGATGTATTCTAGAGAAACTGTACTTTGTTCCAATATTCATGCTGCTGAAAGTAACTATACACAATATTCTAAGCCCTTATTATTTAACATCCTCAGGCCATATAAACCTAAATCAGAAGTCTTCAAAAACTAAAGCACAGAAAGCCTGTTCACACAAGCCTCCCAGCTACACATGCATGTGCGCAGACATGGTCATGCTCCATGAAAAAAAAAAAAAAAAAAAAAAGCAATTCCTAACAAATATTTTAAATGTATAGTAAACATGCAAAAAAGTGCTGCACATCTGCATTACTTTTCATTTTATTTTCAGGCTGACATTCCAAATAACCCCGACTGTTCTAGCAAAGGATATCAGCAATTATCCTTAATTGTTTTGTAGGACCACATTCATGGTTATTCACATTTTGTCACTAGTAGTATTAACCAGCTTCTGTCCACTTTAAAATAATAAGAAAAAAAAATTCAAAGAGATCAGTTTTGATGAATAAAGCATTAAACACAACTAGAGGGATGTTTCTCAAGTTACTTGGATAACAGGCTAGTCTCGCTCAATTCCCCCTCCTCAAACACCAGACAACTGAATTTCCAGTACTTTTTGCCCAGTATGTTGTAAAAATGTCAACTCCTGAACTGTTAAGATCACATACGCTAATGGTAAAATAGTATGACCTGTAAGGATAAAGTGCTCCTTCCTTCCCCCCCCCAGTGTTACTTTACATAATTTGTTCGCTAAAAAACTTCTGTTCTTTTGAAATGCTGTGACTCTGCTGGTGACAACATTTTAGAAGTTTTCTAGATCTTTTTACAGTCTCCATAACACTAGCAAGATAGCCAGACATCAACATGTTTTCAGAACAAAAGATGACTGTATTTGAGCCTACACAGAGATTTCCTATTAAATTATTTATATTAGTTCACTTCCACATCATTATTTCTTTTCAACTGTTCTAAGACATCAATGTCAACTTCTTGAACCCTCTCATGAAAGCTTTGCTGTCAGGGTCTATTTCAGAATCCTTAATTCTGCATAAGGAATCAGTTACCCAGCAAGTTTCCAATCACAAAGGGCCAGATGCTCCCTCTGCTTCACACTGGAGCTAGGCAGAAGGGCCCCTCACTAAGAGAGAGGAGGGCAAAAGGTGCCTGTGCAGTGTGCGCGCGCCCATGTACTACTGGCCTGCCCAAAACAGCTGATGCTGCTGTGCATGGAGAGGAAAAAAAAAGTCAAGCAGTATCTATGGTTAACAAACTGAAGTGATGCCAGAGATCACCTAACTCCACGTGGAAGGATTCACCAGGAAATGTCATTAACTTGCACTGCCAAATTCCATGATAGTTACTGCTTTTTGATAATTCTTCAACTTCCATAATGCTGTGCTATAAATGCACAGAAATCTTACACACACTTGAGGGAGGCTTCAGTGGATTAGCACCTGCTGGCTATGGACACAGTCAAAACCTACTAATGCTATTTGAGCTACAGATTCCTGCTGACTCTGTGCATCATATGGTTCTGTTATCTCCTCCGATATGTACAGCATGGTTAAACTGCCTGTGATGGCTCCTCTCAAAGTCCAAAAGTGCGGTAGTGCATAGGATTGTTTTCCTATAGAGCATGAGCTGTAGAGTAGCTGCAGACTCTGCTCCACCAGCTGAAGCCAGGAGAACAGACATTTCTTCTAGTGCTAGTATCCAGGGACACCCCTTGCATTAAGAAGGGACAGTGTGATCAAGACATTTTAATATCACATCTGTTACTGGATTCCCAGATAATACTGGTGGCAAAAATAGTCATTTTTCCATTTACAGTTGGCCAGAGGATTGCTATTGTTCAATGGACAAGGACCTTAGCAAAAGAATAAATCATTAAGACAACTGTAGACTAAGCTGTTTTAACACAGTCTTGAAAACAGAGCCTGCAAGTGACCCATATGGAACAGACCATAAATCCCAAGTAGTTAAAAAAAAAAAAACCACAGTAATTCAACATAGTTCACAGTGATTGCCCATCATACAGTAGGCCCAATTTCAATTCCAAGTCTAAACGAAGTTCAGTGACCTCAGCAACACAGGTTCCAGCTGTTTTACACACTCCTCTTTCTCCCCACCAAATACCAGCATGGCAGCTATGGGACATATCTGCCGATATAGAGGGGAAACACACAGCTGTAGGACTTGCTTTCATTGGCATTCAAGTGAAACCCAAGGCTTGCACATACCACAGGAAGGTCCATGCCACCCACTGCTGCGGATATTCCTTAGGCACAACAAATACATCAGGTCACTTGGCACCACAGGGGAGGTTCTTTAGAAGCCCACGCAGCAACACCATCTGTACCAGCAGCTATCACAGGCTACAAGGCGGGGAAGTGTGGCAGAAGTGTCAACTGTACCATAAGCTGGCATGGTTACTGTGGTCATGGGCTATACAGGCAGAGAGATTTTGCACTCAAACTTCTAGGTCTTACATTTCTTGGTATTGGGACAAAGTCGTACCATTCCCCCAAAGTCCTCCATCACCCTGCTAACAGAAGTGACCTGTGCTATCAAAAAAAGTTGATTAAAGATTTAAAGAATTCTGAGATCCGACTGTAGTTTTCTCTTCAAGAGAGTAAGGGATGCGAATGAGAGAAGAAAGATAGGCAAAGGGGCTTTGGGTTAAGTTCAATTAGCAGTAAAATATCCTCTGGAAAGGTATGTGCATAAAAATATAGGCCTTGGGCAATAACGGTGGCAAATAGACAAATTAAACTTCAAGAGTCTTTCTAACCTCTCATATATAATTTTTTGAATTTTTACTGAGCATAAAAGGATCACCCTTAGACCCTTGCAATGAAAATAATAAATGGTCATATTGCTTGTGTGTTAATTAATATTAACCCCTCTCTAGATAAAATAAAAATAATGCAGGATAAACAAGAAAAACCTCAAGCCTTTATGGAAACAATGCACATGCTTTTAAGCAACATCAGTCTGGCAGGTGGGTGTGTTCCAAGTAAACTGCACTGCTGTTTACTTTCTATACGGAAACAACAACCTGAAAAAATGAAACTCAATGAAGTGCAAAGCATTAAATTGCATCTTCTACTTGTAAGATGCTTTTACCAAAACATTCAGCCACTTCAGCAACAATCTCATCTGAACTACAATATTTGAAGTAAATGGTGTGAATAGAAACTTTCAGTTCTACACTAGGCATTTTCACAGATTGGCCAAAAACACTGAGCTTCTGCACAGTCAACTTAATCCCTAGAGAAGTAAACTTGCTGGAAGCATGCCTGCTTCCAGGTACAGCGACAAGAGACACTGTCTCAAACCACATGATTAAAAAAACAAAACATCCCCCAAACCAACAGATTTCAGTGATGTTTTTGTATAAGTCGCATAGTTCTTTCAACAGTGGAAATATAATCTCCGACCTCCAAAAAACTAATACATAAGAGCAAATATACCCCCCCAAAAGCATAAACTACAAATATCTGAACATTTCCCAAATGTTATTCCTATGAACCATTTGCCCAAGTGAGGGAAAAAAAAAAAATCTCCGAAGATAATGGATTTATGTCTCATAAGTCTCAAGTGTTCCTTCTCCTAGAGAAGAGAAAAAAAAAGTTTTTGTTACTTTTAAGTACCTTTAACTACCTTTTAATTTGGTTCAGTTCCCCCCCGACCTTCCTAACCAGCATTCTATATTAACTCAGACGATTGGACACACACACACAAAAAAACAAACAAACAAACAAAAAAAACAGTACTGAAGTGAACATTTAAAAATTGAAAAAAACAGACTAAAAAAAAAAAAACTCAAGTCCTGAAAAGAACCATGTGGCCTGACAATTTGTACTTTCTGTGGAGGATTACTAAGGATTATATGTAATTAGCTGTAATTGCATATTATTTTTCCTCAGTTTAAAAAAAGGAAGACAACTGATATGGATTCTTTCTGGTTTCTAATGACATTTTGTCCCCTGCATCTTCACAATAATCTCTATTTTTGCACTAAGAAAAATGATTATGAGAAAAGTTCTGGGATTTCTAGAGTGCAAGTAGCAAGACTCAGTTGAGAACAGTTATCAGAGCAACTGATCTCAAAGACAATGCCGTAAAAGCCTGTCTGCTTGCTTAATGATGTAAAATTAACTTTTTCCTGTTAGGAAACAAAAAAACAAAAAACACGATTTGGTGTTTAAGAATGACTGCAGGATAATGAATATGATTTCAATAAATGGCAATACTAAAAATAGAGTGCCCTATTAGTCTCTCCAAAATTGAAGAGACTGAACTCTTTAGTATTGTGTAATTCAGGGATGAGAGGGTTGACAACAATAGTTTTGAAAAGATATTTCGTGTCTTCTACTGTTAGAAGAGGCATACCTTTTTGGATGCCTTGGCAAAAAAAAAAAAAAAAAAAAGACAAAAGTCTGAAATGCAAACATCCTTTTTATGTGATATTAAAGAAAACAATGACGGTTTAAAAGAAAAAACAGCATATCTTTCACATTTTATGTCCTAAGTAGGTTTAAGTACTGCCTATTACTTGTCAGGAATTCAATAGCAAATAGAAACTTTCCAGGTTGATGTGCTGGGGCAGAGGAAGGTCATTCTTTAAAGCATTTGCTCCCTTGAGAGGAAGACCTGGAAGGATGCTGTTTGAGCAATTTATACCAGGCGCAGCAAGTCATTAGATGCCTCTGCTGCATGTCTGCCATGATTCTACAGCCATATGTAGTTATCATGGTGGGAACTGGTTCTAAAAAACTAAACTGGGGTTGGGGGGGACACACAGAGGTGTGTATTTTCTTCTCAGTGTGCCGAGTGGTTATAGGCACTGTAAATCTTTCATGGAATAGCAAGAGAGAAGAAAAGGAGTGTTAGGCAGATGAACATTGTGCATTATTGTTCAAAGAATGAAGTTTTCATAGGGAGACAAGAATGTAGAGGAAAGAAATAAATCAATTTGCAGGTAGACAAACATTCTTTCTGGTAACTGTTCCAAAGCGTTTTTCCTCCCGATTCAGTCCGACTTCAAAAGAAAACCAAACAAGAAGTAATCCCACAGCATATGAGCAAATACTATACTGCTCATTCTGTTTAAATGATTTCACTCAAGCAAAAAGAGATTCCTGTTTTAAATAGCCAAAACAATACAACTCCTGTACTCCGTATAATTCCTGAACTATACTTTCAAAAGGCTAGAATATCATCACTTCCTGAAAATCCAGACATACAAGAAGAATGCATGGGCTTGCAAATAACTCCTTTTTATCAGGAAAAGGTGACAAAAGGATGCAACAGATGTCTAACTTTCAGATATATAGCAAGCAATACATGATGCAGATTTGCTTATACAGAACGTGACCTTATTCCACTTACACAGGTACAACTTGAAGTCTAATACAGACCTGCATGACTAAAGAGGAACAGTAACAAGCCTATCAAGCTCATAAGTCCTGGTATGCATGTCACATGTAACACTATCTAATGCTTGCTTTTATTTTCACTGTAGATTAGAAATGACAGGAAAAAAAAAAAAACAGTACTTCAGCCAACGAGAACTGCTCATGGGCTAGTCCCACTCCTCCTCTCAGTGCTTCGACGATCTAAGGTGACAAGCATTCCTCTACTTGCTGTCCCCAAGGACAGCCCTGTCTCGCATATCTCAGTGCAGGCAGACTACTTCTCATCTTAGCATGGACTGTTTCACTGGCCTGTTCAGAGTCCTTCCCATGCTGCTAAGCCACACAAAGGGGAGCGAATCCTCCAGTTTGTGGTCAGTTTTATTCTTCCCATACTTTCTGAATGTAATCAGTGTGTATAGGTTCAGTGTGTGACTGAAGAAGAGAAAGCTCAGAAATATATTTTTTATATACACACACTACAGAATCTTTACATTTATGCAAAACCATAATATAAGTGACTTACTATTTTATGGCCTTCTCAAGATACTTCTGTAACATCTGAATTTGTCTCTTTAGCTTTGGGAGCTATGTGAACATAATATACTCAGAGGACATCCTGCATATTCTCACATACTTCAGTGTATGAAAATACATCAAGCTAAAACTCTGTAGGAAAAAGTCCCTTAAAAAGATAAAATTAAACCACCTGTCTTCACTAATGCAAGCAAGAGTAGAAAAATAACCATCACCGTCATATTAGCTTTGGCAGTATAATGTATTAAAATACAGTAGCACACCTCTTGCCAGAAGTGGGTACAATGCATTCCCTAGTCTCACGGCTTCTTGACTTTCTTGAGCACTATCGAGCCAAAGTGTCATCATACTCTAGATTTAGATGATAGAAAGAAGTAAATATAATAGGAAAGAAAACATAATATCCCTAGTTGAAATCAGTTTTCATTTATATCAAACATCAGCTCTGTTAGATATGCTCTCCAACAATGGAAAGCATGAGTGCTTTTATCCACATCAAGATAATCCAGTTACCTTTCCAGTATCGCATGGTCTTGAAGTAGACCATATATGCGACCAATTTAAACCCTAGAACACACAAAGGAGAGCATAGTACCCTGACCAAAAAAAGACACCACAAGAGTCAAAAATATGTATAAGCATTAAGATAGGTTATTACATTTTCAGACAGAAAATATCCTTTTAAGAAGCCACTGCATTTCTGGAGCCATAGGCTTGATCTATACACATGGTCAGAGTTCCACTGAAACTGACAGCCCAACATGTACATTAAACAAGGACCCACAACAATGCAATCATTTTACAAGATAAGATTTACACCATAATCCCAGCAACATGTCACACAGAACTTCTTACAAAAACACACATCTGCAAGTACAGCAGCACTAATGAACTTGTTGCTACCTCTTCACATGTCAGAGTAACATATACATGTACATTTTGCTGCTCTTTTTCCTAAACACAACCACAGCCACAGAATGAGAGAAATCTGTTCCTCTCTAGCACATTTGTTATGGGGTGTCTACACATGTAGAATCAGCATGTATGCATATACATGCATGCACCTTTAAAGCATTATTGTAAGGCTTCCTTTCCAGTATTATTAGCAGCTGCTTGCATATGTGTAACTTCTTGTCCAGAGTGACAGCTGTATTTTCGCCTGTTTTGACATTGAGTCTGATCTGGGTGAATAGCTCATATCCATTAAAGTGCTATTACAACACTGAATGACTGCCAGAATACTTCCTGATCAATTTTAAAAGCCAGCTAGCTGTCATCATCTAATCGCAACAGCGGAAAACAAATCTTTGGGGAATAAAACAAGATTTTAAAACATTTTTATAAAGCACAGTATTAAGTCTAAAACCTCCAAACTATTTAAATAAGAGTCACAAGCTGCAACAATATCTAGGTAAAAATCTCTGCACATTGAAAACCCATATACTTGTTACTGATGAGCATTCTAACGTAGTCTCTAAATCTACCATTTCAACAATCTCTGGAGTTTGAACTCTTGCCATTACATAACTTAATAAAGCAGCACTGAAAACAATCACCACAGAGTGTGATTGTGCTCACCATTAAATTTAGTTCTATAAAATTTAAGACTGAATTCAATCATCTTTCTGTCTTTGGTTGAATGGCTGAAACCCAGTGTGCAGGTTCAACTCCTTACTTCTGAACAGCTTTACAATATGCATATTTTTAAGCTGCAGTACAAACTGCATTTCAGACTTTCATTTATCAAGTATACTTGAAGGGCTATATAACTCACAAAGGCAGTTAAGACCACTTGAAGAGAAGGCATTGCTGGCACAAGGTTGGCACAGCTTTAAGAGGGCCTACTGCAATGCTGCAAGTGTAATACAGCACATTACAAAAAAATGGGTTGTAAGCGACATGTTCCATACAAAAGATGTCTAACAAGTCAACCATGCAATGCCCACATGCACGCACAATAACTAGTCAGTGTATAGAAGACTTGTTTCCCCTCATTCCACTGCTTTTTGACCAATACTGCTATGCCTACAGATTTGCCGTGTGGTCAGTCTTTTTGGAACAGTGAATCAGGAAACACTGGCCATCTGATGAGCCAGCTGCATCAAAATATATTCATGAAACTAGCTCAAAAAAGTGTTCCTACCACCTACTCCACAAACACCCATAATTTGGCTCCAAAGTGACATTGTGCAAATATACCGTGAATTAAGGGCTTCTCTGCATCTAACCTGGAGCTGAAACAATAAACACCCATAACAAACAAACCCACACCCAATCCCTCCCCTCACCCCCAACAACCAAGCCGAACTAACATAGCATACTCTTAAACCAGGTAAAACTCAACATGTAGGCGTGCATCAAAATAACTGAGTAACAACCAAGTCAGCTATTGTGGTTCTAGTTCTAGAAACGAACCCTATGCTAATGAAGTTATAAAACTTAATTAGAAAATAGTTTGTATTACTGCCTGCCAAAAATAATGCTGTTTGACAGTTTAAAATATGATAATCATTAAGAAATCTTGAGTTATCTTAGCCAAAGTGTTCATTACATGTAACTTCTCTATGTAAAATGAGAAACTAGAGGATTAGAGAAGGTTCTGCAAACATAAATACAATATATTTTACAGAAGAGGGATAATTCAGACCTGAAAATAAATGTTGAAGACATTTGCGTAGAACGCATGTCCTAAGATATTACTGGGTTCACAGCATGTCAAGCAAACACAAAACTGCGAATAAAGGCATTTTAGTAGTGACACTATTGGATTTAAGAGACAACAAATGCATTTTCAGAGAAGCCAGAGTGATGACAGATTTACAATTCAATGAAAGGAATCCCCTCACCCCACCTCAGACATTAGCTTAAGCCAAGTGGACAGAAACTATGCAAAGAATTTCAAATCCATTTAAAAAAACATTTCTTCATTGTAGGTCACAAAATGATGAGTTACCTATAGACATAACACTTCACTGAGATGCAGGATAGTTGTGTAAGGACAAACTAAAACAAGTCACAAGGCAGCTGACTTGATCAGTTAATTTTTATATCTAGGGATCATTACGGAACCTAGTAAATTGATCGTATGTACTTTTTTAAAAAACATCTTTGTTTTGTATACTATAAGCATTTAGCAGTAAAACTAATTTATGTATATACACATTAGTACTTCGTATCAGAATATGTCCTGCAACACCTGACAAGCATCATGACAGCTCCATTAGAACATATAACTATGTTTTTCTGTCATGGTTTATATATTTTGTAGAGGAACCTCGTTTCCAAGTAGGTCCTCTGATACCTACGAGAATAGTAATAAACTAGAGCTGTAGAATAAGATGCTTCTATGCCAAGAGACTAGAAAGTCATTTGTGCTAATGTTAAAAAAAAAAGTTGCATATCAGTAACATATTAGTATATTAATAAATCTGTAACTATATTATGTATACCATTTATAGGCCTATTATATTAATAAAATGAACAATGGTAAAGTCTAGGTTAGATTAGCAGGATAACATGTTTATTAACTGTTGATAATTCTGGATAACAACAACAGCGATGAGTAGTGGCTGCATTAATAACTACTGGAAAGTTATTTTAGTAACTTTCTACTGTTATTTTAGTAACAGTATTTTAATAACTTCTGGAATGGGAAGAGACTACTGGGAATCTGTATGTTTGCAAAAGGATTCTGAAGAGCTAATATGTACAGATCACTACAAAATACCACGCATGGAAATATACGTTGCCTTATAACTTGACATCAATAACATTGCCTATTTAAAAAAACATTGTAACACTTCCATAAATTAAGGAATCTTAAATCCATAAATCTTAATCCATAAATTAAGATCTTACTCTCTTAACTGCAAGAATTTCTGCAGTTACCATTTTATAGTGCCAAGAATATCACTAGTTTTCTGTCAATGGGATCTTACACTAGGACAAGAAGTCATAAAAATTGACTAAGAGGCTGAAGAAAACTAATCCATCTGCCTCACAGCAAGCCAAGCCACTAATGGTCCAACTATACAAGAGAAATACAACCTGGAACTCAGCATGAACTAGCTAAGTCAGCTAGTTAGGAGTTATCCATTTACTGTTCAGGAGGGAAGGGCAAGGACCACACCACAACCAATATCCCACTATCAAACTGGCAGGTTCTCCAAAATGGATTGGCATGTTGCCACTATGTTTAGTCTCCACAGGAATACACAACAGGAAGAACATTACAAAAGACCAGAACAGGAAGGAGGGACAAGAGGAGTCTACAAGTCTACTCCTCTATGATACTTGCAGAGGAAGTAGGTCACCAATTAAGAGACACCTAATTCACATGTGAATAACAAAAAAAGACCTAAAAAAATAAATGTTATCCAGCAGATAGTGATGGACGATGACATTTGACTCATGATGCTAAAGTCATACAAGTATCAAGATACTTGAGCAAGATTTCGGAGCACTGGAACAGGCTACCCAGAGAGGTTGTGGAATTCCTTCTCTGGAGACATTCAAAACCCGCCTGGATGCGTTCCTGTGTGACCTGATCTAGGTGTTCCTGCTCCGGCAGGGGGATTGGACTAGATGATCTTTCAAGGTCCCTTCCAATCCCTATGTGATTCTGTGATACATTAAACTCATTTTTAGAGGTATGACAGTATACGAACAGTATATTTACTACAATCTGCCACAAATGATTACAGTATTAAATGTATAAAACAATTAGTGGAAAACCCATCTGAATGACTGGTTTAACAATTCCATTGTTAGGAAAGCATTGTGGTGTGATGCCTGTACTGCTCTCACAGGTATTGATCATGCTCATGTAACATATAATACAGCTAGTGTACTGTAATGATGACAGAAGACTTCCTCTGCTTTAGTTACATAGCATTACAAAAGTTGCTTGTTACATCAAAATCTCAAGCCAAAAAGAAAGAAGCAGAGAAACTCACGCAATTCTGGAACATCATGCCAAGCTTCATATGCCTGCCCCATCACACTGCTCACAAGGGAGATAACTGAGGTTCGGATCACAAGTAAACCCACCAACACTAAAACCTCTCCCAGATGTACAGCTGCTTTCAGTAACAGATATTTCCTAGCCTTTAAGCAATATGAAAATGAACAGCCGAACAGAAAGAATAGTTGTTATATGATTAATAACTGAGCTGGAGGGAAAAAGAGCCAGTGGAGATTCAGGGGAGCGCACTTCCTAACAGGTGTCTTTCACCCTTCATCAAACCCATCACCTACCAACCACAATCTGATCGTTCTGAAATGGTGACCTACATGCGACCTACACCAGACCCTTGCCTGCAGGACTTCATTATGGAGCTGCACAACAGGATGATGTGGTCTCTATTTCCTCTTCATCGTAAGCATATAGGATCTTTGTTCTCAGCGTTATATACTTTCAAGACTCTTCCATCCTCCCAGTTTGGAATAAGGGCCCACCTCTCTTCCCTACTACTCTTCCTTTACTCATGTCACTCCTGATCAACTCCACCAGCAGGGCAAGATGGAGAGAACAGAGATACAGGCAGCACAGCTGAAGAGCACAAAACAGAGCCAAACACAGCAGAGCACCCAACTGCAAGAGTGCAAGAAGAACAGAGATAAACAGGATATGAAGCATGAAATTAAGGCTTCAAGTCTGGTTTAGTCCTTCCAAACAGAACTTGAAGTATTTCCTGTTCTTCCAGTTCCTTTTACAGCAAGAAATGGAGTCTTGCCACTGTGCCAAAACAGACCAATATCATTCTCCATACGAACCCTCTCATTAAAAATACCTTAAACAGCTCACCTGTCTCTCTAAATGCATGTACATTGATCAGGTTTCCACAGAGCATTGTTCTAATACACAAGGGGATATGATTGTAAACAGCTGGCAACACTAACATCCCCAGCAGCAGAAGGCAGCAAAACATTTTCACTAGAAATCTGAAAAAGTACAGCTAACTTAAAGACTATAATACAAAAGCAGTATGAAAATCAGCTAGCAGTCCGTACTGAAAAAGAGAGAAATGTTTCAAAACCAATGTCAGAGGTCATCTTTGAATTCAAGAGTAACCCTAACATTGTGTTTCAGCTCTCCCAAAATGATTTTGACCTTGTAAATGTTACAAGGTCTGACACAACTACCACAGGCAGACCTTTTTTCTGTAACCTCCAGATTGCTTCTCATCAGTGACAGCAGGTCTTGTCTCTATCAAAGCTATAGACTGTGTTCTGGTGGCCACACAGGGGACTGGCAGCCCAGCCGGGGAGAGTTCTCTGGCACTGGCACTCCTGTGAACTTCCAGTCAGATCTGACACAGAACAGGCAGGAAGATGCATGCAAGATTTAAAATAAGAGTTTAGGTTAGGACATGCATCCTTCCATATACGAGCTGATGTCTTTTGATCGATCCTATTCTGTTAAGCCTGATGATTGAGGCTTAGATTTGTACCCAAAATATTCTATCTTGGACAACTGTAAGGCACTCCTGTGTGAACTACCAATCACTAAATATGCTGCTATGTTACTTACCTCATGAATAGGGTAAGATATGGTTATATGGATACAGTATTTTAACAGTAATTACAGGAACATCCTACACATGGACTTGACATTTTTCAGGGTAATTCAGTCATGGGGGATACCAACTTGTGAGAAAGAAGGATTACATGTTTTAGACCAAATGATAGCATTGGTGCCTCGTGTATTCCATACATGTTGTTACCATTAACCTTTTAAGTAGTTTTGCAATATATAGTTCATTTAAGTTCCAAAGACAAGAAGGTTATAAAAAAAATCCCAGATTGGTTAAACTGTAAATGTTTTCTAACAAATTCTACAGCATAAAGTACAACTCATTTATTTACTTATGAATTAAAGCTGCATGCTACCATGGAACAAAATAGGTAAGCACTCTAGGCTCTCTCCATACTGCAGAGAAATGGTTTTCTTTCTCCCAGTAAAGTCAAGTCTTCCAGAAGTCTGCAGACGAAAGTCAACATTTCTACATCTGCACATGTGGAGGTATCAGCCTCCCTCCCTCTCTAATCCAACGAGAACTTGTATGCCTGGTCTTTCTCCATTGCTGTTCACATCCCTTATGCTGGCTGTCCACACTTTACATCAAATATTTAACTTCCCCTCTTTCCTGAGCATTTAAGGTTTTTGCACAGATACTTCAAAAAGCTTATCAAGCAACACTAATGATCATTTAGGGGCAGGAATTCAATAGCAGTTAACACCTGTTTCAGCATCAAAGATTTAAATGTCTTTGTAGACTTCACCTGTTCAGAAGAGGGCCAAGAGGTCAGGGGTGTGATGTGAAACAGACAAAACATACAAAAAAACCACTGTGCATGAAAGCTGTCCTTTATATGGTTCACTTAATGCTTCTGACACCTTCAAGCACATAACATGCAAAATTGTTTAACGTTACTTCTAAAAATCTAGTGGCAAATTACCACTGCATGTATTTCAGAGCACCTTTTATCGAGTCAGGTGTGGGTGAGCTTGTTGCTTCAACATGCCAAAGATGCCAGAAGACAGGATTACTAAGAGTGCATCGAGAGCATGGAGTGGGTGTTGACTCTTAAAAAGAGGAACAGGAATTCTTCAAAAGTACATTGTAAAGCAATGGACTGAGAAAAGTCCCTCACAGCTCTGTGATCGTTAATACGCGAACATAACAGCTTAGCAAAGCAAGCATAGATCAGTGTGGACCATATTTGGAAATCCCTGTTCTAGGTAATCAAAACTGGATGTATAAATACTTCGCAAGGTGCCCAAAATAATACTTTTGGCAGTGTTCCTTTAGCTACTGTACCCTAAATGGCAAACTTCATTAGAAGTTAGTTTTATTCAAAAGACAGGCAACAACAACAAAAAAAATACTGTCATATCCCAGACAGAGGTGTATCCTTGCTGTAAAAAAGAGCACTGTAGTGCTAACATGTTTAGTTTGAGGAAAAAAAGAAAAAAAAGAAAAAAAAAAAAACTATCTTTTGAGTACAGGAGGTGAGGTTTTCTTAATTGCCTACAAACTATTACAAGCCTTAGTAACTGACATTCACCATTAGTGCAGATAAAAGCATAGCGAAGCTTAGTTGCATGCAATTCTGATCTCTTACATGCAGATGAACAATATTTGTAGTAGTGGATAAACAAGATTATGAATAAAATGTAGATCTTGCCATAATAAAAGGAACATGTTAGCTTCGCGCACTCATAGCTTCAGACAGGATTGTTTACCATACCTTGCTTGTACCCTCCTAACTAATTCTTTAACCACACCAAAACACATATCTGTCACTTCTGAATGATCTTCTACAAAACTGAACTAAAAATGGAGCTAGAGCAACACTTAAAAGAAATGCAGCTTATTACATTTGTTGCACTCAAAATAAATATTGATTTCAATCTCAGAATGCTATGAAAGGGCTTGCATCAATTACACAGTACATCACAGTCATGATGCGAGTTACCTAATTCCAGTGATGCACACAGCAAATCAATCATTCACATCCACAGACCTTGGTGAGACAGAGCCACTGCTACTTACCTTTATCTGAACTTTTAAATACTGCATTCACTTTGGAGTGGCATTATAAAGGAAAAGGTTTACAATGAAAAATGTCAGCTAATCTTCTAAAAAAAAAACTGTAGTAATTATATTTACCTCTGTTCATGTCATGTGTGTTTTAATACATACACAAATGAGTAAAAGAGCCCTTAATGACAACAACATTATGAGGGGAGGTTTCTCTTTTGCATTATCTATTTATTCAACACAAAATTATTAGGCTATTGTTATAAAGCAGCTAGAGTACAATGACTTTCCTTTAATCGCTAATTAAAATGCTGATTGCCTGTTGAGTGAGACATGCAGTTATGGTCAAACACCAAGTCCTATTGTGTGATAACAGCTTGGGCTGGCCTTACAACTGGGTGGGGTGGAATCACTGCTAAGTAAACAAACCCTCTATGGCTGGAAAACACAATCGCTTCAGCTCAATAAAATCCTTAAGTAACTTTTAATTTTACAGCCTTAGACAAGCTAATATTGCAGAGCACAAAAGTTCAGAGATAAAGAGACCTACCAGGTGCTGGAATAAACAAGCAATTACACAGATTATAGGAGTGCAGTACTGGGTCTGTATGAATTAATTTATTCTGTGTACAAGCTGAGGTGGAAATTAATTTCATGGGGCCAAATTCAAAGGACCACTGGGACATTGTTGGCTTCATCTATTCAACTTCTTAAGCATACTCAAATTACACCTCTGCAATCCCACTGATAGCAACCCAGTGCCATCAGTGAGGTTTCACAGACATAGTCAGGATAACCCCCACACATCATTCATTTGTTGCAAAATAATTTAAGTAAAATAAGACCTATTTGTCTACAGTCCTGTGTAATCATTGAAACTGATACTGAAACAATCTGTACAATGCCACTGTTTGTATTGGACAGTGCTTTACAAGTGCAGTTATGTCCCAGGCTTCAATGCTAGGAAAGAACAAAATTGTTTTCCAAAATGAGTACAAGAAATGATTTCTAAATAAAATCAAAAATAATTAACAATTGATTCTATTATTATGATTTGAGTTACACAAACTATCACTCTAGATCCTCAAGTAGCACTGCAGCACTTGGCTTTTTCCAAAACTAAGGGAACAACACATTTCCTTTAACCATGGCTTGCTGATATTCTAAGAAATCAATTTAACCTGTAAAGTTAACGTGGCATGGAGGAAACAAATACACATTTTTCAGCAGTAAATTAATTCCTTTAAAAGGAAGAGCCTTCACTGGATACTAATTTAAGAAAGCTCCATCACATAAGTAAGAAAAAATTTGCTTTCTCCCAGTTTTATGTGTTCTGTTCAGAGACCAAGCCTGTCACAGTGTACTGTTTAATACACTAACCTTTACCACATTACAAATAATCAGTTTTGTGCATATGGTTTTGGTGTTGCTTTTTTCTTTTCTTTTTCTTTTCTTTTTTTTTTTTTTTAAAAACGTGTAAGAAGTTATCTGGGCCTGTTATAGTAGTCATAACTTGTAGTTATAATTAGAAATTTCAAATTAATGTTTTTGTAAGTGACTTTTACATGTTCATGATGCCACATAATGGCATAAAGAATGCTTTAGTCTATTGCTGCAAATGTTAGAAGAAAAATGCACAAATTCAATCAAATCAACTTCCTTGCAAGAATTACACTATTTAAACAAATAACACCTTGACCACCCCATGACAACTCTTCACCTACTGCCTCATTTCTCCACCTCATGTAAGAACATGAATTTCACTCCTATAAGTCTTTTTCTTTGAACGAAAACATCTCTCACCCTTTTAACACTTGCACTTTTTCTACACTGACAAAGTCAACTACAGAGCAAGCCAAAAATATCATCAGTTCTACCAAAAGTTCAAATGCAGTTTTGTTTCTAGATTGTTGTAGAACTGCCTAGTGACCAAGCCACTTGAGATATTCTACAAAATGCACCACTGAAGTAAACGAATGATGATGATTTTGAAAGATAAGGCAAATTCTGATAATAGATATTGGCAGAAGTACTTCAGAATGATGGATAAAACAGCTCAGGCCCTAATCTTTCATGAAGACATACATTACTCTGAATCCCTGCCTATCTTTTTCAGGCTTTGCAGAAGTAGAGAAGGTTGTGGGGCTGCCTGATTGCAGGACTAGAATCTAGAGTCACAGGTCTAAAGCGCTAAAGTTTTTTTTTTTTTTT
>VXAA01002848.1:272762-285777 GCA_013399115.1 Anseranas semipalmata
CTACATTAATTTTTTTTTTTTTTTTTTTTTGTCAGCATTCAACAGAATTACAAAGCTTGATTTTATTCTACAAACCTCCTCTAAGCTTATGGCTCAAATTCTTTTAACTTTTCCACTTAACACATTCAAATGACTTCCAGAAGCACCAGTTTCATTACCACTGAACAAATACAGATGGGATGAAGTGACCCATCTTTTAGACAGCACTGCCTCAGTTTTCTTCTAATTATTATCCAACTTTCACCAAAAAGCTGTCTCTTACTGCCTGCAATACTCAGGTGGTTTGGCAAATAACGTTTGATTTTTAGAGACTTGATTATTGAGCACTGCACTTACCAAAACATACACCTTTCTTACACAAAGAAGGAACAGACTGTTTCATACACCAACAGCTATGCTGTGATCAGCCCACTCACTGGTTCAGAACTAAACTTGCAAGGGAATCTATCCACATTTTTAGAACTTGTTACATTTGCAGTCTGTGACTTCCATCTAGTTTCAGCATATGCAGGCATCCAATTTTTAACCACAAAAATTCTGGTATCCTATGCAATACCAGACCCGGATGTCCTAAAAAGGACAAATAAAGGAAGCAAGGGGAAAGAGGCATGCTATTTGCCTATCAAGCGTGTTCCAGGCACTCTCCAGTGATGCAAAGCTGAAGTTTGATTAGCACTCTCATGGTGGTCAGCTTAAGAAACACAGAGAATAACAAGTCTATGCAAATACACACAGATTTTTCTATTGATAGACAGAGACATAATGCTCTATTTGCGAAGGACCACTTATGATGATCTAATTACAGCTGAAAAAATTGTATCCACTTAACTGGAATGAGATGGTGTCCAAAGAAAAGTTAAACTACCTTCTGTTCAAATTATCATTAGTTAACCTCTGGAGGTAAAATTCCTTTCCTGTGAAAAATGGATTTCATGGTCATAGAAGTCATATATATGACTCCACATATAGACCACAGACCACTGTGGAGAAGAAATATGGTATCTTCTAAAAAATGAAGAAAGCATTTGGTAAAGGAAATACCATACTCTTAATAGGAAAAGATTTTATGAAACATGAAGGAACGATGAGAAACTAGAACAAGGAGGCTAAAGAACAGGAATGTGTCATTATGAAAATCTTCCTAGAAGCAGAATATATTAGGCCGTAGAACAGTCTTGCTGGGTACACAGCAGAAACCCATTGTCGTTTGACTTTAAAAAAGGCAAAAGACTAGGCAGTAAGCTGTAGATATTCACTGTATACGAGCAGAAAGACTTAACTGGTCTTTTCCATATTTGAATCACGACTCATTAGTCCTGATCTATATTTAATCTTTTCCAATGCCTCATACAGTAGTAAACTAGAGAACTAACCTATATCTAACAGCAAATATTTGTTATTTAGGAGAAAGTGAATATTCACAAAGATTTTTGTAATCAGAAGTCCTGTTCTGAGCATAACAATAGAACATAAGAAAAATGTTGTAACCAAAGAGAGAGGAACATCAGAAGCTCAGGTGTAAAGGCAGTCTTTCAAGGCATTGTTATCTATCACTACCGTGGAGAACATGGGAAACCTAGATATAATAATCCTCTAGCATCATCTCCCAACTCACATGCCATAACTTGCTGAGAAGTCTTACAGACTTTTGCTTTGTGCAAAATTAAGCCTAAACTCATGTCCAAAACTGACTGTACTGGAAGGATGCGTAGCACTTAGGTGCTACACTGATGGTATAGCATATACATAAATAGAACAATTGTATATTTATGAAGTATCATGAATAGTGTTTATGAGTAGGTTACATGTAAATACAAAATTTAATGCCACATTATTAGTTATTGAACAAAGAGCAGATATGCACATCATTTTTTTTTATGAAAAAAGTCTCTAATCAATAAAATAAGTATAATTAACACTGACTCATTATATGGACTGGGAAGCACATCTAAATGAATTCAAGAAACTGATGCCATTACTCATACCCAAAAGATTTTCTTTGGCCTTCCACAATAGCAGAACATGCTCATATGTGCCTGGAGGAAAAAATATAAAAAAATGTTGTGGTCTTCTTACATTTCCTTGTCCTAGCTCCAGGCAACACACGGAACACTTTCAGTCATATTTTAAAAGACAGTTATATCTTCTCACTAACATTTCCTCGATCAAACCACCTCAAGTTTTTTCATTTTTTCCACTTAGGCCAAAGTTTCCAGACTTCACGTACTTAATTAGGACCTCTGTTCCACTTCTCAGAATGATGGCCCAGTGTTTGTTTTTGTATTAACATGCCACATTAGCCTCATATTCAGCTTGTTACAAACTTCTACGACCACAATGTGCTTTTTCTCCAAAATCATCCTTTCACCAAGAACTTAAAAATCTTTGCATCAAAGTTTAGCATTTCCCTTTAGTGAGCTGTTTATATTTTGTTTCCTGAAATTATTGACATCATTTTGAATTTTAGCCCTATGATCTAAAGTTCTCACAAGACCCTCCCCAGTGCAAATAGCTTGAAGTAACAACTGCAAACCAAATAAGCATACTTCTTATTCCTTCATCCTAGGCATCAGTGAAAACTTATCTTCAGGATCTGTCCTCAGTCCAATAGCATATCCCACCAGCTACCTCTACATCAAAACTGCACTCATTGCTTACTGTAGCACATGAGATTGGTACCTACCTTAGGATTCTAGGCTTTCCATCTGGTTATGATTTTTCTCTCAACCATCATCCCCACCCCCTTTATGGTAATTTCATCTTAATCATGTCATCATTGAGCATCTGATGAAAGAATGTCACAATATTTACTAAAAGCTAGGATTTTTACTAAAATATACCATGATTTTAATAAATATTTTACATGCTTTGTTTCTCTTCTACCTATAAGGCATTTATGCTGTTACAGAAGAAAAATGGGTAGGTTTGACGCTACAGTCTAGAAGAAGTCACGCTGACTGTTAGACATCCTTGTTACCTTTGACTTTGTGCCCACGTCTCTCTCAAACTTTACCTCCACTTGCCTACACCATACTTCTGTACTCATCCATAATAATCTGACCCAGATTCAGCCTTTGGCAACATCCTGTAAGTTTTAGGTCACTGAAGAGCTCACATTTAGTCAAACTGGACATGTGTTAAGTTTCCCTTCTTTGTACTAGCAAAGTTAGTGCTTAGCCCCTTGTTAATGTTTCTCTAAAGAACTGCCAGCTGTCTTCATGTCACTTCACCATGTACCTGCTTCCTACAGAAAGCTACCTACCAATTCTGAGTTTACTGGAGTATGCTTTCTTGAAGCCTGCTGTCTTTAATCATGGGATACATTACATCTTTTGAAAGCAGCACAAACTCCTATTTGAGGACCAGGGAGGCCACAGAAAAATTAATGAAAAAACAGAAAACTAGTCAAATAATAGGCACAGAAGTGCTAGAGATAGTCAAATAAGGCCAAACAACTGGAGGAATGACTTGAAAGGCTATACAGTGTATGCAGTCACAACACTTTGGTCCTGAATTGCAGCAGTTGATTTTTTGAACCTGTCAATTACATGACTTTATGCAAATGAAGTTAATTTGACCCAGAAGAGGTCATAATTCCCTGGTATTAGGCATAATTGTAATTACTATTAGCATCAGTGGAAGTTTTTGTACACGGACAAAAGGGGGCAAGTATACAGTATTTCTTGGGTAGGTAGCATATTTGAGAAAATGCTCAAAATGGCTTATCCTTATCTAAAGTATATTTCTTCATATCCAGCCATTTATTTGCATATATTTCTGTTCCCAAACTGCAGAAAACGTTTGAAAAAGTGTTCACTTTAGTTTTTCAACAACTTCACTTCTCTGGTATTCACATGCTCTTTTGCAATTATCTTCTACCAGTGCTCGTAAACTGGTTTCCTGACAGACTTGGGTAAGGAAACAGGGAACTGCTTTGCCTACCAGAGTTTGTAATCACTATCATTTGGGATACCTAAAAGATCCATCAATCCAATCAGGAAACCAAAACCATCATGAGGCCACCTGAAAGAGCTTAAATTTCACATCCCCACTATTCTCACAAACAGCACATGACAAATCAGTGGGAATTTACATAAATTATGCAATTGAAACTTTTGAATACCTAAAGTGTTTGGGAAAAATGCTTACAAAGTAACTTTTGTTATGAATTATATCTCATGAATTTATTACCCACTAGCTGCAATAGAATTACCTGGTCCCTAATAATAGAGGTTCCTGCCAGTTGCACATGAGGTTAAATGGAGAATATTGCTATGCAAGCTTTTGAACCACTTAAAGTTTGGCAGAAGTTTCCATTTACTAATGCTCTAAATGTTTACAAATTAGAAGTCCGGTTAATTTCAACAGAATAGTATTCATGAGAGGCACAGAATACAGCAAAACATGGTAGGATACATTGCAAATAATACCTGAAATAAATACCTCCCACAGCTGTGGTTGTACCAGTAGTCCAGGACAAAACAGATTTTTGTATTATCTTTATCTGTGGGAAGCTGGCCGGATCTGTTTATCAGTGGATGGAAGGCAGAGCCATGCCCTGCCAGTTTCCAAGCCCGTCTGTCTCAAAGTTTTTATTTAGTTGCAGCTTACAGCAAGCTCTGCATCTGGTACACCCCTTCACTATGCCAGAGGGCTCTAGCAAAACTCCTCAGTTAGCAAAGGTCTAAAGTCAGTTTAGACCTCCACATGCTATTGCAGCTTCTGCTGTATTAAATAGTAGTTTTATTGCTACATTCCCCAATATTCTGCTTATCTTTCCATAGAACTTAAGCTGTAGCTAAATATGAATATTGTTACAGAATTGCTTTCGTTACTAGAAGCAAAACTTCAAAGACTAGAAGCATTAGTATGTCCACATCCGCAGTAATATTTGCTCGTCCAAGACCTGTGGCCAGCTTCCTCTGTGCAAAACCTACCTTGAAAAGAAAGAACATTGTCAAGTCCTTTCAGCAAAATGGAAAAGCCTCTCTTTAAAGCCAGAACACTTAAGGCATATAAGGCTAGTCAGGTTATTTGTTCATATTACGAATTATGAAGTATTTGAAGATGCAAACTTCTTTAGGTGGAAAGAGACTAAGAAACATGATGTTCTTATATGTCAGAAGAAAGTAAATCTTTAAAATGTTTGTTCTATTGCAGATGCTACTCTGGACTACACAGACAGAAAACATAGATCTCTGGTAACCAGATTAAAGGCCAAGGCCACAGCTTTATTGAAATACAGTAACTCACAGTACAATATTATCTGACAGCCAATAGTCCTTGCAGTAGTAAATAATGAAAGCCCAAGGCAAAATACCACGTACATCGGACCCCAAAGAAATGCAGTCCAGCCCTGATGTCAAACTCCTAAGTCAACCAATACAGTGTCTCAAAACAAAAGTGCATCAGAAGATGGGTAACACCTGTACATGGGCAATAAAACTTTATTTTGCTCTAACTCTTCCTTACCCCTCTTACTGAACACAGCCAAATAACTGGAGAAAGAAAGCTTCCAAAAGAAAATGTGACAAACAAGTGTAAGAAAACCACACAACAACAACGGGATTATAGATCCCTTTTAACAAAACCAGAACTCATTTCCCACACCAGTTGTTCCATTCCCTGCTCAATATTTAAAATCAAGTCTGTTAATGCTTCCCCTCAAGTATTGCTGTGGGAAGAAAGAGGAGCATTTTCTTGCCTTTCTTCAAAACATACCTCTTGATCTAAAATTTGTGTGTTTTTTTTTTTTAAACTAAGTAGTAGAGCAAAAGAAAACTACAAAAAAAATGAAGTGTTATGCCCTCAGACAACAATACTAGGAAGAGATCTTGCCTGTAATTCATACTAGCTTGAACAAGATATTAAAATTTTGCTATATATCATGGGTTTTATTTGCCCATACACAGACAAGCTGAGCAATGCTTCAGTCTGAACATAAAGGACTGGCAAACCTGAAATCCACAAATAGGAGGAACAGTCACTAAACCTACTAATCAAAATCTGTACATATATCGAGTTCACTGCAACTGGTACATCTTCTGATGCAACTGCAACCTTCCCACGGCCTCAGGACTTGCAGGCTCATACTATATACACACCATTGCCTACTAAAACGCATAAGCAAATAAAAGGCTGGTTACTCTCAAGCACATTGGTAATAGACAAGAGACTTTTCTCCTCTACCTGAAAAACAGCTCATGTCAGTCCCACTGACAACTTGCATAGCTCCTGCTCCTACAGGAAGATCTACAACCCTCTACAACGTCATTAGCACTACAGAAGTTACCCCATGTTCTCTGAATGTGGTCAGCCATAATCAGCTCATATGACAAGNAAAAAGTTTCCTTCTCATTACCCTTGCACAAAGTCCAAAAGGCCACATGAAAAGCATCAGGTTGCATTAGATTTCAATTGTTTCTCCATGCTGTGTAAATGCTACATGTAAAACCATTGTGTTTGGAGTCTGAAAACTAACTGAATACTCAGCCAAAAAGGTGATAGAACAGAGTGCCTAATAACCTACTCTCATCATCCAGGAAGTGAGACTTTGATAATGAATTATGGCAATTAACTCTAGGGATTGGTCACTGTGCTGACAGACTACTGCCTGCTCTGAGCAATAGGAAACAGATTAAACATACTTGATCACATTCCTAAATCCCTGTTTCTACATGTTTTGAAGCAGCATCTCATCTCCCTGGAACATGAAACTCTGAGGTAGTATCAATGGCTCAGGCAGGCTTCTGGCACTCAAGTGTGACACCTGACCAACAGTCTACCTAGGACAACATAAGAAATAGATGACAGGAGTAAGTATAACTTAAAAAAAAAAAGTAATGGTTCAGTGTAAGCATATGACTCCACATATCAGCATCATTCTTCTATCCCATGATATTTGACTAGGTAATTGCTGAAGCTCATGGGTTAACAAATGAGGAAAGGGCATAGGCTCATCCTACAGCTGATATCACCATCACTACTGGCACTACAAAGAACTAAAGGAATATTATGATCTAAACACAGAGCTGACAAGTGGTATCTCAGCCCCATGTTGCCTTTAAGTATCCAAGTAGCATGTACATGCTTAGTTTTCCTGTCCAGTTCTTACTAGGCAAGAAATGGCCACCTAGCCAATTTAAAAGGACAACAACAATTAGTTTGAGAACAAGCACATGGAACAAGACCAGCACACAGTGAAATCTAAGTCTCTGGCCTTTTTTCCACAGACAGAGGAGGTGAAGAGGAACCCCTATGCTCTGCCACTGCTGCAGGCTGTGAGTAATGCAGCTCAAAGCCTGCCTCTTTACCCAGGACCTGGCCACACCAGTTCCGTGCCCCCCCAAGATCTTGAGCTAAATAGCTACATGTCAGGCACAGCTGTATGACCTACAGCTGAATCTGTCCTGCAGAATGTTGATCAAACACTCCAACTTCTCAGGATAGCAGCTCACCTCTTCACAAAAAAATAAAAATAAAAAAAATCCAAGAATGCTTGAGTTCATTTGACCAAGTTTAGTCAAAGAAGGCACTATGGAAGACACTGGAGTACCCGTCCTCTTCCCTTCCTTCCTGGTGGCCATCTACCTCCTAACACATACATAGCAAGTGGCTTCTTCAACACTGTAAACTGAAGGCAGTACTGCCAAGGGCAGATCTCATGTAGCCTCTGTGGCATGTGTGCAGACTCCTTCATAAGCTGCTTCCTTCTTCTAGCTGTTACAGGGTCATAGAGGTCACTAAGGCCAGACCAATCACCAGGATCAGTTTTCCCCTCAAAGGAGCAGCACAAGCAAGAAGAAAGAAGGTGGTGAAAACCATAGGGCAGGTGTGCAGTGCCTGTAGTCTTCACATCAGCAACTGCTACCAGGTCACCGCAGTCAGCTCCTGTGCAGGTGGGGATCCTTGTTTTCAGCTAGGACACTACACTTAAAAAAAGGTACAGTGTAATGGAAAATTTCTGTTCCAGCATTTTGCTGTTCCTGGTAAGAGGAATAACCCTTCAATCTTTCTGCAACTGCTGTGAGGCTTACACAGAGGAAATCCACTTGGATTTCTTTTAAACCAGAATAACCTGCCAAAATATTCAAGGGAAAGAGCTCATGATAGTGCTATATTTTTTTTTCCTGAAAGCTTAATTTAGACAACTACCAGCATAACCCTTCATGGACACAGCAAAATCTTAAACTCTCTCTATTTGACTGTGCTTGCCTAAGGCATTAAGTTCAATCCACCATGTCGCACCTCAGTAACTCGACACAGACTAGGAAATTCTTACAGTCAGCTTCCCCAAGGGATTTGTTAAGTTTCACATACATTTAGTTGTGCAGTTGGCCTGTTCAAATTGATAAACTTGTTGCTTGGTGCTTCCTGCTGCAGATTTTGTCACTAGGAAGAATAAATATTAGAGTGAGGGAAGGCCACTATGTTTCAGTAATATGTATTTTTAAGTAATTACACATGCATTACCATTCCTATCTCTTCTTGAGAGGCATTTATTTTGCAGAAGAGACAGGCAGATATGCTGGCGATGGGCACATTAAAAATGCTACAGATAGAGAAGATGAATGTCATTGACATGTCACAAATGACTAGAGCAGACAGATACAAAAATATTATTCAATCCTACCAAACATAAAGGAATAATTCACTGCATGACTATCCTGTGTATCCAAACGATACCCATACATCCTATGCAAGTTACTAATAAAGACTTCAGCCTGGAAAAGCACTTCAAAGAGTTTAAGTAGGTGAGCAGCACATGGGAGTCAATGGAATTGTTCACTGGATTAGAGTTAAAGCATGTCTATGTATTTTGTTGGTTGAAGGCTACCAATATGACCCACAGGTACGTGTTAGATTGCTTCTATAACACTATACTGTGAACATCAGTATGACACAAGCTATTATAGAGTAACAGTGCTACCTCTCCTCTCCCCTAGTACCCCCCACACACACCTGCCCCAGCATGCTCATAGGTATAAGAATTACCAGCCAACGGTATATGGCACAAAACAAGCCAGTTCAACCCAGTATCTGCAATAGCTTTTGTCAGCATTAGCAAAAGATGAATGGAGTAGAAAGCGAGCAGGAAGGGGAAGCTGCAGAAATACGAAGCAAGAGCAACCTCCTTTCCAGGAGGGTAACTTTATGGACCTACAGCAAGCAGAAAGCCTATGGTGCTAGCAAATAAAACCAGGCACGGTCACAGCATCAAAAGGAAGCAAGAAATGATGCGTCTTTTCATCAGTCTTTAGCACACACAAATTAAAACTTTCTCTGTATCCTGCAGAGCTCCTCAATTACTTGTCATTACTATTGTGTGATATAGAAAGCATTTAGTCCTCAGTGCACAGCACAGATAGTGTGTTAGCACACCAGACTCTTTCAGCTAGAGTCATGTATTTTGATGACAACCCAAAGAGAAGCAATTACTTTCCCCATCTTTCCTCAGATGCCTTTGTTACAAAAATACAAAAAGCTTTATTATCAGTCCCTGCACCTACATTGCACAAGGATTTCCAGTGATCAGATGAATTTACAAAGATGATGTGCTGCAATACCAATGACAGAACCATGTAAACAAATACCTCAGCTTCGTGGCTCTGCAGTTTTCAGTGGTCTGCACACTGATTATTTACAACTTCTGAACTGGGAATGACAATTTTGTTTTTCTAAAGAAATTCAGAATGTCATCATTGTTTTTTAGTCTTCTTTTTTAAAGTACACAATGTTAAAAATATCAAATTTGTTTTGCAGTAGGTAAACTGAACTTAACAGCTAAAACAATGCAAACAGAAATACACATATATGTATATTTCCAAAAAGAGTATAAAGATCACTTAAGTTAAAGAATTAATATAGCTAGGAGAAAAATATAGATTGAAGGTGTTTGCGCATACAGTTTTGAGGCAAGTTCTGAAGGAACGATTACTTGAGTAGCTAGACATTCTAACTGATATTTGGGAGCAACAGTATATGGCAACATTATTTTCAGAAGCACTTATAATACTTGCACCTATAAGCAGAATCACATAAGTACAGACTTGAGTCAAGCCTCTCTCTTAAAATAAAATTAAATGCAGCCAGTTTTGAGCCAATGTTCCCTGTTTCTCTAACTCACGAAGATGTCTTAGTAAGTAGACCAGGTTACAGAAGCTTTCATTCTGATTACCAGCACCGCACCTGACCTACGAAGAAATATGACCTCATCTTCAGCCAGCTCAGCGATTAGAACTTCACAGGCAATGAATAGCTGAAGTTAAGGCAGCTACACTTTCTTCACACTTGAACATAATGATTGCCAGCTTGCAAAAGAGAATCTATACTAGAGGGAAAGGGAAATTTCTTCTTACTGAAGAGCAAAAGAGCCAAACAACAGCCTATCTAAAAAGCATCTCTGCAGTAAACTGTCTCTTCTGGCTAAACCACTGTATGTTCTGCAACAAAGGTTTTATACCTACTCAATTACATTTTTTTTTTTTTCCTTTGGAGTAAACCCCCCACTCCCCCAGCTTCTTCTGTTTCAAGACACAAACCTATTTTTTTACAGTCATAAATGACTGATAAAAGGAGCAAACTTTAAAACATATTGAATTACTTGTCCTAATTTCACATTAAAGAATGTCTTCCTTTATTATCCTTGAAAGAATGAACATACTGATAATAGATTTGCCACCTAATATGAAACATCTCTTCAAAAACACCTACGAAACGTTTCTGCAAGGAATCATTTATTTTTTAAAGTTTTCTTTCTATGGACACATCGCTCAGCTTCTCTTTCAAATATTTGTATTGACTTATCAAATAACCTAGCTGATAGCAATAGCTTAGTTAAACATACAGTGCACTTGGGAGATACAGGGAATCTTACTTGGAAAATGAAGTTACTTATGCAGCGCATTTAATAAATAGTTCTCTTAGGTAGATGAGACCCACATTTTTGCAGTCAGAGCAAGTTCTTCCACCTATACGCACACAGTGATTGAATGACCACGTAAAGTGTACTCTACACTTGGAAAATAAACTGTGGAAGCTCTCATTTGAGGAATAATACAGCAACTAGCTTATCAACTCAATCAAGCCATCTATAATTCTCATTTCAAGCCAATTTTAGTTTATTGCTCAACTAAAGGTTTCTGTACTGCCCTATTTTTCCTAAAGCAAAAGTGTTACAACTGTCAGACAACATAGTTCTGTTCACTACCTTTAGTTATGGCGACTTCTTCAGCCATTTGTCACCTCTTTCAGAGCAAGAAGAGCACGGAACAGAAAAGCAGCATCCATACTGCTTCTGAAGAGCCATGAATAAGTACAAAGACTTGACAACTAGGATCCTGAATAAAGGCAAAAATTTCAGTATAGTGAAATCCTGAACCACTGTTGGCCAATGAGAAGTTAGTGAATATAGCAAGGAAACAATTCCTACCAGATATGACCCAATCCTGCAGCTCTTATCACTAATCATAGTGCTTACTTTTATAGAGTTTTTGTTTTTTGATAGTCATTTGAATTCTTATGCTGTAAACATAGACTCCACCTCAGAGCATTTAGTTGCAGGATTAGAGACTCACGCTGCAAAATTCCTCTTGTTAAAGGACATTATTTTTTATTGAATAGCACAAATTGCTTAACTTTCAACTAGGTTTTATTGGCACCTTGAATATTATCCACCTTCTGAAGGCAGAAATATATTTTTCTCAATAATCACCAGGAAACAAACTGAACAGTGAGTTCTCATCCCTTCCTAGTTTATTCAATACTTCTTACTCCGTACATCTTAGTGCTAACACCAAATTAAAAATTCCTGTATGTATATTCTACAGCAGAGGACTTCTGGGAAAGAATTTACAGTGTAACAAGACAAGCAGGCCTAATGCATTTTACATGGTCAAAACACAACACAGTTACTACTCATGTAATGTTTGTAGAGCCTAGGTTGGGCAATGGGACAAGATTCCACCAAGAAAAAAAATCAAAGAGGAAGAAGAAACACAAAACAACAACAACAAAAAAACCAACAGTGACTTACCTAAGGTCATTTGAAATGAGCCACAGTGGACTGAAGAGGAGAATCCAGAAACACCAGACAGTTTAATCCTGAATACATTTTTCAGACCAAACATCTTTCTAAAGACATCCTCTAACAGCTCATGGTCAGCTCTAGGAGCCAGTAACTTAGAGTCAAGCCCACTGATACAATCTGGCTGCTTTGCAACACCTGCTCAATATATGATAGCCCTAATAATGACTTAGTTGGGTAATCCTGCCTTGACTAGTTGACCATCAATCCTACTGCACCACATACCCAACCTAGAGCTCATCTGCTGTTGTCCACTCTGCTGCTAGTTGCACCAGAAAAGTAGGGCCAGGCTTAGCAGCTTCCTTTGCCACTCTGATATTTGATGCACTTTCTGACCCCTGCAGCTGTTTCCAATCTAACTGAAATTAGGGTAGACAGCAAATTCTTCAGTGAAGTGCAGGCTTACTGAATCAGTAGAGAGGGAAGCAAGAGAGAAAAAGAAACTAACACCATTGAGCTATAACCCATAAATTATATTTGCAGTTAAGCCATGAATTGATGCTGGCCTCTTTCTGCACTTAATTTTTGTCCATCTGTAAAATGGGAACAATAGTAGTGGACTATCTCTATCAGGAAAATAAAAAAAAGGTGGCTAATTTGTTAGAACCAAACAACGTTACAGGTAGCATGGTGATAAATATAAGAATATATATACATAACGATTATTTTTTTGAATATATGAAATAAAATATTTATCTTTTATTTTTTTAAAACTAGGCTTTCACCAAAAGAAGCTCAAACTCAAAGATAAAGTGAAAATGATCAGATTTGCAAAGATTCAGCAAGAAGCAGTCTGAAATCTCCAGATCTCCCTACTAAGTATTTTAAGATGACCTAAGAAAATATAGAAATAAAATAGCAGAATAAAAGTAGGTGTCATGTAGGAATTACCAAATTTTCGCCCTGCCCTGCCCCCCCCCCCCTCCCGTT
>VXAA01002848.1:290179-310662 GCA_013399115.1 Anseranas semipalmata
TTTTTTTTTTTTTTTTTTTTTGGTTGCTTGGGCACCTCTATTATTTGGGCACAATATTAAAAGTCCTGCAGCTTAAACAGACATTTATTGTGAAGAAACTAGAAGCAACATCAGTGGATAGAAATGCATAGAGAAATAGAAACCAGGAGATTGAACAGAACTGTGATCAGTTATTTTTTCCATAGAAAGTGAAACAGGAGAAGCCTGGTTTCCATTATCTTTTCTGCAGAAATACCTCTGGAGCAGGCACTGCCAGAAGGTAGGACTTGGGGCACCCTTGGCTTTCCACGTGTAATTTGGAACTGGGATCCAAGTCTTGTGCCGTGGAAAGGGGGGAAATGATCCCAGGAGATCTTTAACAGTATTGCAAGGTGGATCTACCACTTTAAATCACTTCTCTAAATGCACTGATGAGAGGAAGGGATGCAACTGTTACCACCACTTAAAAGGAAAAATATATTAACAGATTTCTTTAAAAATGGTACCATCTTATTACATTCTCTGAGAACAATCATAATTGCTTTAATGGGAAGAAATGTTTTGCTACTTTTTACTGTTCTTTCACAGAGTCAGCCCACCTATGGCAGAGCACACTGGATCATGGCTTATGCATCAGCAGAATGGCAGTAAAGGTCCAACTGTGGAGTCCTCATTGTTGGTGATCCATGAAACAGAAAGAACATAGCCAGACTTTCAAATTCCAGGTTGAGCTTGTGGCACTGGCAGTCAAGAAAAGTGCCCTTTTACTTACTCCTTTTTCCCTCTGACTCGACAAAACAAATTAAATTATCCCAGGAAAGACAATCAGCTGCTTTATGATAATAGATTTTTGAAGAGAACTCTTTGCTTTAAGAAAGTAACAACAGCATCCATTGAATGTGCAATATTAGCCTGCTGTCCACCACAAACACTGTGCCATATGCTTATTAAAGAACACTGTAGTATGAAAGGGAAAAAAGTGGGACTGCTTTTGGAGGAAAGCATATTAAAATACTTCAGAGAAGCACTCCAAAAGCAGGGATTTTAAATGTGAAAATAATGCAAGATTATCAGCTGCAGGCAGAACTGCTGAACAGATGAAGGCTAAACAGAGCAGTGTTTCTGCATGCATCTTAACCAGTGATTTGGAGGTGCTGTGGAGAAAAACAAAAACAAAAAGAAAAGAAAACAAAACAAAACAAAAAAAAGAGACATCTTCTACTTTATTCAGCCCTTCTTAACATATTTATTTCACCTCAAAATTTAAATATAGTTTATAACACGGACATTTAATATAATGTTGTGTACTTACATGGTTTGATATGATCTACTATATATAATTGTAAGTGTTACAACTCAGAACGCACTAGCACTACACACAAAAGAGAGGAAGTACATAAAGAAAGACTGCTAGACAAATACAGACATATAACTACAAAAAATATTGCCAAACAGCTTTCATTCTCAGCAGAAAGACAATGTCAAAAAGGAAGTATACCTCCCACACATTTAAAAAGAATGCATAAATTATGAACTATGTGTTTTTGTTTCATGAAGTCTCTGGCATAAACTCAATAATAATAGTTGTCCCCAGCCCTAATGCTGTGTAGCCGCTTAAATGAGAGCAATAACTCTTGACGGTGCAAGTTTTCCTTTATAGTCTTCCACAACTTGTCATCTTTGCAGTTTATCATTCTTCATTCTTATAACATATCCACCATAAGCAAAAATTCAATGTTGCTCATAATATTTTGAAAGAGATGCTGCCTCAAAAATGATAGGAACCTTGGGGCATTTCAAATTGAATGCATTTTTTAAAAATCATTTTAAATTTCAACTATGGACTGTAGCTAGGCCTGCTAGCCTAAAGGTAATGTTCTGTATTACCATGCCACAGATGTGGGCTACATTTCCAGCCTCTCTATAGCTTCCCAAGCTGGCACGACCTGGGGTGAGACTAGTACCTCTTGTTATCGTGCAGGCAACACTCCAGCCGATTAAGGAGCAGCACTGATAGGCTCTGAAGAGAATCCCATCCTCCTTACGAAGGAGGCTGTGTCTTTGAGCATAGCGAGAGGTTAAAAACAGGGTTGAAATGGAGTATATCCTCGGGGCTCCATCAGGGACATGAAAGACAACCCAAGAAAGTACGTTACATGACAACAAAGACATCAAATAATTTTAGTGGTATAGCTGCCTTCTACCTCTCCAAGTTTCCCAGGCACTTTCAGACGCATACCATATCTTTTTCCCCTTCCGTCACAAGATTTTTGTGTATTGCTCCTACATGCTATGAAACAGCTGCTACATTTCAATCTAGATGGCTGAATTACAATGGGGGATTAAGTTATTCCCGTGTAATGGATCGCTTATCTGGACCTTCTGTACCCAGCAAAAAACAGAAACTGCTCATAAGAGGGCATGTGCAGAAGGAAAGCAGCTGGGTTCAAGCATTGCGGGGTTCAGTCCTCACACCTCCAGACCTGAAACTTCACATGACCTTGTGCATTTAGCCATGGAAGGACACTCAAAATTGAATTTACATTTAGCAGTTAAAGGTTCTGTTTCACCAAAGTTCTGTTCCTAGATACTATGTAAATATTCAAATTATTCTTGTTGAATGATAAATAATCTCAGTGGTTAAATGTGTGGAGATTCAAAGCCAGCCCAGATACAGGAAAGAATTTCTTATAACTCTTGCCTGTTTTCTGAAGAGAAGCAGAGAAATCCTGAACTTGGCCTGCCTGTTGTAAAGTATCTGGGGATCTTTTAGAAATAATGGTACCAACACACTATGGTATTGTAAAGGCAACATTGTTACACCATGATTACGATACAAAGCTTTGTATCTGATGCCTTTAAAACTTCATAGTGTGACCACCTAGCTTGAAATCTGATTTCCCCCATTAATGCAGTTATATACAAGAGAAAAATGACTTTCGGATTAAGGTAAGTGACTGTGCAGTGCAGTGCAGGACTAAAACCAGCATCTGTGGTCTTGTGCAAGTCAGTGCTAGTTCAAGACTGGACGTTGATAAATAAATGACTGAAGGGCTGCATATTTGCTGGAATATAGAAATGGCCAAAAAGGCCGGTGCTCAAGTGCCTAAAACTTTGAAAGATATATACTGCTAAAAATTAAATTGAAATACATTTTCTAAATACCTTCCGCAACATAAGTGGCCTGTATCTTCTTTCAAGACAGAGTATCAGTTTATTTCAAATTTAGAGATATTGGCCTTGATTCAAATTCATGGCAGTTACAGAAACCAATGTTCCATGGCTTGATTCAGGTGGCAAGCATTAAATCTTTTTCCTGCTGTCATGCAACAACAACTTTAATACAAATTAGCACTGCCAAACTCAGTTTCCTGAGCTCAGAAGTCCTTGATGCTACTCCCTGAATTTTATTCATACTTTCACACGGATTGTGCTCTCCTGAAATTGTTGTAGCTGACAAGAAACAAAAAAAACCCCTACAATTTAATGACACTGGATTCAGTATTATAATTCATGACATTGTAGAAAATTTAACATGCAGCTCTTCATTATTTTTTTTAAGTGAGGTAAAGCTCAATCAAATCCACATACTTAAAAAAAAAAAAAAAAAAAACTGGAAATTTGGTTTCTGTGAGTCAGATCTTCCCTTCAGACCAATTGTTTATGCTGAACCCAATCCTGCCAGTCAATAATAACTCACATTTTTCAAGCTACAGATTCAGCTTTTACAACAGCTTTCTTGGAGTCCAAGACAAAACCATCCAAGCCTCATAAAATACAAAACAACAAACCAAAAGGAAGAGTTTTTCCAGTTTTCCTACTCACCACGAATATACAATTAACTAAACTTGACACTCCAGACAACTCGGAATGAGATCCAGAGGGTAGATCTGAGTCAGAGAAAGCATATTTCCACTTAAGAAAGAGCTCTCTGTTTCCCCGATCAGCCACTCCAGACTGATGGGCCCTTAATTACAGAGTTCCACAAAAAAGGGTGGGAAATGCCAATGAGTACCTAAGCCTCCTGGCCCAGCTCAAAAACCCCTGGCAAAAATTTGCATTTCAAGGAACGCCCAGTTCCAATTCCTAGCAACTCCCATAGCCGTAAACCAAAACCACTTCCTAGCAAAATTTCTGCCAAACCAGTCAACTCCCTGTAGCTCTGAAATGAAAAACTCATTCTATCTGAATTAGGCCTCAGTTTAGAGCCAGTCATTCATCAGTTTGTTTCCTTTTGTATTATTATTTTAGCAATCATTTATAATCCAGTAGTACCCAAAGGCTAATCAAGCTCTAGGCTTTGGTGTGTCCAGGGCACAGCCTCTGGGCAGCCCTGGTCAGGGGTTTACAATGTGTGAAGACAAAGGAAGCAAAACAAACTAAAGTAACATCCCATTTCCTCCCCAAAATCCAACTATGATGAGGACAACCTTATTAGTTCTATGACTAACAGGGTTTTCACTTATCATCTAAATTTAACCTTTGTTGTTTTTGAATAACTGCAGCCTTTCCGATTTCAAAACTCCTATTTGACCACAGCTTTCTCACTTTTGGCTAACTTTTACATTTTTAATCTCAGCTGCACATATTTTGTAAAAATATTCATATATTTGTTATGCATATATACCTTTCAATTTAACACTTGCCTTTATGTCTCCTCATTTTCATGTATTTTTATACAACAGATTGTGCCTCTCTTTTAATTAAAACACTTGCAGTCCATCATTTTCTAAGCGATCCTCTTTTAGAACTCATTTTTCATATTTTTTAGCTTCATCATAAAAAAGAAAACAATCGGTTTCTCAGTTACCACTTTTTGTGTCTACCTATAGCTACCCTTGGCCAACCCACAGGCCACCACCTTGCAAAAGTGCACAGAGAAAGGAACATCACAGTCAGCATACGGTGGCATCACTGAGGCTTTGAAAGTATATATTCCCTCATGAAATTCTGGCTGGCCCTTGCTACTCCTCTTTCCCCTAGGAAATGGTGGTATTTTTCTTAGGAAGAAGGGAGAATATATTTATGATCCTCCTTAGACCACAATAGATAGGACCAGGGTCTTTCTGAAAGTTTCAGCAAAACTGTCTTACTCTTCAAAAGCAAAGAGGTCAAAAACATTGATTAACATGTTTCAGCTAATATGAGTGAAGCTCACATTATGAAAATATTTGAATCGAATTAAAATATCATTTCCTTTATTGTTCAAATACATATATAGTCTACATATCAAAAGGAGGGAGTCAGTGGATTTTCTCCACCACAATTTCAGTAAATAGCAATCCAAAGAGCTCAAAAATAAACCTCAACACCCCAGAGTCTTGTGAAACTACCAAATTTTATGCTACTATCAAATGATAACATTTTTAATAACTGATGTTAACAACAAAATATGCCTACTCGGGATCTGTAGCTGTTACTTTGGCCAACAGTCCTAAAGTAATGAGAATTTTGTGAAAACTGTGCTCTTAGCCAAAGGCCATACAGGTAGAAAACTGGCGTTTCAAAGAGCATCACAGAGGTTTACAAGAAATAACAAAGAAAAGTAAGCAAAACAATGGGTAAAAGTTCAAGGCATACTGTGCATTGATACAATTCTCCCTATGTCTTACTACATCCCAAACATTTATCAGATGTCAGCAATAGAAATCCAATGTTTTCTAAGGCTCACATACTTATATGTGCATGCATATAACAGCCTTCTAGCACCTACCTGCAATTTGGAATTACAGAAACGGCAGTGTGACCTAGCTTCATTTAAACCAAATAACAGTCTCTTACTGACTTCACCTGTGATAAATCCCAAGTGATGAAAAAAATATGAGATGTCCTAAATACAAGTGACCATCTTCTAAAAGGTCCTGAGCTCCATACTGGCACAGTCTAATTTTGGTGACAAATATCAAGATATTATATAAAATTTTGGTTCTTGTACCTACATTAAGTGAAGTTTTTTTGCATCTAAGGCATAAAACCTTATACAGAAAAATACATTTACAAATTGAGAGAAAATAATAGAAAAAGCAGAAGAAATTCGGAGTGACTTTTGATTGCATTTCCTAGTTGCGTTGCACATACTCAGCTCATGTAAACTGACAACACTCCACTGAAGCCAATGGAGCCACAGTACTTAACACTAACTAATCATCGGGCTCTATCTACTGAAGTCAAGACAAAAACAAGCACAAGCTTTCACACCAAGGAGATTAAAATATAAAAGTGATCCTTGGTGAATACAACAGTATTTGGGGAATTCTTCTATCTTTTGTGCAAATCAGAAGAAATGATGAATGGACAGAGAGGGTAATAGCAAAGCAATAATGCTTCATGTAACCTCAATGTTAAGAGATTCATAATGAAAATCTTCCCTGGCTGTGTGCATAGTGCCCATGACAATATGTGCCATTGCACTCTGCAGAAATAGAGGAAAACCTACTGACAAAGGCCTGTTAGCCCAAGATACAGCACAGAAGGAGGTACCTTAACCTTCGAAGGATGCTGGACACCCTTTCAGAAATTCACATAAATCAATGTTGGTACTATGGGACAGACCAAACATGAATAACTAGTGATCAGCTGGATACTTAAGGATTAGAACAATTTAATTTTCTTTCTTCATGAAAAATAAAACTTTAAAAATATCGAAATGGTTGTCAATGGGAGTTAATAATTTTTTTAAAATCTCGCAAAAGTCACTTGACCCCTGAAGAAAATGTACAACACGCAATCTTAGATGGATTGTGGTTTTCTGGAAATTCCTATAAGCCTGCTAGCCTATCTGATAGTCCACTTTTTTACAGTTTTTCCTATGTGAAAAGTATCTTACTGTCCTAAACTTCAGAAATTACACTTGATTTCTGTGAAGTAATGTTCATTTTGCAGATGCTATCTAGTAAGTGTGTTCAGTACCCTGATAACTGATCAAAAATCAAAGTAAAATGTATTGATTTTATTACTCTTCAAGCCTAGTTAATACTATTAAACACATCAAAGCTACTGCTGAAGTAGAGTTTTTAAGAAAGTTAGACTAAGAGTATGATCTAAAATCACTTCTGTGAGCTTTAAAGTTGGCCTGAGCTGGACAGCAATGATGCTCCAAGGTACATTACAAAGTATAATTCAACTGGAATGTACAAATATGGAAAAACTGTACTTCTATCATGACAGAAGAAAAGCCACTTCTTCAGTAATCTTTAATATAGCTTTCACTATAGTGCAATCTTTTGATACCACACTGCTTGTCAGGGATTCTTTCTCCCTTTTTAGGTACACATTAATATGAAGTATTTAGAGTGGCCTGAACACAAGAGGGGAATGTCCATGACAAATGCCAGGTGCTCCTGCCAGCAGAGTGATTCCCTGGCCCTAGGAGCTGGCAGAACAGAACGTCTCAATCGTCTCGGAGGATGGCCAGCTTTCTGGGGAGGCATTTATAGCTTCCCCAGCCACACAACCAGCGAAAATAAACTTGCGCAATGCTCCTAAAGTAATAGTAAGAAAAGGCTAGATGGTGATGTAAATATTTTAAAATTAAGCCAACTCTGCCTGTTTGCCTCTGAACTAGGATGGTGAGGATAAAACAGATCCCCATTACAAGATAAATGCAGGTATAAGAATTCCTTAAATTAAGGAAAGCATTAAACACAAAGTTATACCCTGGGCCTTCTCTTTCTACATTATGTAGAACTCACTAAGCACTGTGCTCATATCGTACTTTGTCTAGTTTTGCTTATTTAAAATTTAAATAAATACTAAATGATTGCTCTGCTCATTGGATAGCTTCATGTTCTGGCATACCATATGGTGCCACTGAGTGGCATATATTCATTAAATATATGATTGATACCTAAAATCTTTAATTAGGTAGTATCCCTGTACTTAGATATTAATTTGGAAGTAGAAATGTAAGAATTTGAAAGGCTGGGCCACTCCTTCTACAATGGGAACAGAATGTGTAGGACTATTTTTGCAGCATCAGCACACTTAGCAGAGCACGAGTGGATGCTGAATGTTACTAAGCCTAAAAAATACATGATACATGATAATACAGAACTAGTTTTAAAACTCAACCAGCAGCACCCGAATATTGCACATACTGTCCCTAGGCTTTAAATATAAACATGGGAAATCCTGACATCTTTTGCTATTTACTTAAACAGGGTCAGGTTTTCACATCTCTAAAGAATTCACCTGCTTCTTTCAAAAGCATCCCTTTCCCGCAAACGTAAAGAACACAAGAAAACTCCTAATGAAAACTGCATGAGGTTCTGGGTTATCATTACTTTCCTCTAAGAAAAACACAAAGCAAGTGACATTTTATTGCTAGTGGACAGCAATTAAAAAATAGTATTGATTTGGAAACCAAAGTCTCATTTTTCAAAACAGGCCCTTAAGTACCTATACATCCTTGTGCTTTTCAATGAGATTAAAGTTTCTGTACATAAATCATAACTGAAAATGAGACTTAAGGTCCTGAATGACTTTGGCTGTTTTGAAAATATTACCTTGCAACTTTAAATAATTGCTCAATAGAGACCGTTGTTTATTGGTTTGCTTTAAAGCAGCATTTCTCTTAACTTAGTAATTTTATATCATTTACTAGGACTTACTGAAGATTTTCACTTAAACATATCTACAGACCCAAGTTTCAATTTCTTGGGCAACTTCAGCATTTGCTTTGTTTATACTAGCAAGTGAAATTGAAAGCAATATATTATCCAGCCTTAAGGGCTTGCTTCTCTTTCTTCTTTCAATTAATCTTGTCTCCCAGGAGTCCAGCATTAAAATAAAATAAAATATCAATACTATTCTTTTTTAATTTCTATGTGTTTAATTATAAGCAGCAATTAATCAATTTTTTTTTCAATTTCACTTCTTCTTGGGGGCATCTTGCTGATAAACTGAAAATCAACACCAGTGTATTAATCAAATAATCACCAAACTTTGAGGCAAAAAGTGTTCACCCCATCAAGACTGTAACCTAAAGCTAAGCAACCCCCACCTTTTTCTTAAATTATTGGTAAAACTAATTTATTTTTCCTAGAAAACATTTTTAGAATATATATTAAGGTTCAATGGCAGAGTGCCGATTTCTATTTTCAATTACAGTCTGCAACTTCATTAACACCAGTGGAATTGTTTGGATATAACTAATGGCAAAAAATGACTCACAGTTTACACCTTTTTTTCTGAGTACTTTCTATCAGAGAGAAGAGAGCTCATGACTAATCCACTCTGATACTGCCAGTGCAATACTAAAGCCTGGAAAATGCAAATTTCAATCATTTTGACATTGTTGTTACTGTTGCATCCACTTTAAATGGAAGAACACTAGATACTGCTGCTCTCTTGAAGATTTTAATATCAATGGATCAAATCAAATCACTCTGGATAGGCTTGGATTTTGATCTATGTGCAAGATTAGAGTCACAAAGATTTTCCCTGAAACTCTTTGGTTTTTTTTCTCAGTATGTCTGACAAGCTGGCCTTCCCTAATGCTACTCCAATTATTTTTGTGAATATATATAAACTCCTTCTCTGACAATATGAATATTTGACCTCATTTACATTAGAACCTCCATTAGATTTTTAGGTACTATTACTGATAAGAAATGAAAATATTCCAGGAATTAATTTCAATTTCCAGGATAATCATTATAATATTAACCTTTTTTTGTTTAATCTATTTAATTATTTCCAACCTTTTAATCAGTTCAGATAAATTAACTGACTTAACTGCAGCAATCTATTTATGAGAAAATGCTGCCCATCAACAGACAACCTGAAGTTTTTTCTTCTAATCTTTAGACTTGAATTTTCCACTAAAAGCTCTTAAAAGCTTTAGCATATTTCTGCTGCACAGCTAAGCTCTCTAAAAAATCATTTAGGGCTGATTTACATGAACTTATCGATATAATACACATCTGCCAATTTATTTTACAGCATACAGTAGTAAATTCATCACTACAACAGTAATGAACACCTTTCTAATAAGAAAAAACAGTGGAAATGCTGATGGCTCCATTACAGCACATTCCACCACGCACCTCTTCCCCAAGCATGAAGTCACACCCTCTAAGAGAAGCCTTGTGCTTCCTGGGAAGGGAATTACTTGTGATGGACTTACTACTACTTTCTTTGCCATTGTTAATAGCTGGATCTCCTACACAAGTATCGCATTTATTAACATATGAATCTTTAGTATATATAGTATATATACTTATTTACCCACGGTAACTTACTTAGTTTTAACCACAAAATCTGGACGCATGGAAACATGCATCTGAGTTGCAAATTTTTTGAGAAATGAAAACCTTCACACTAAATAGAAGACAATTAACAGGATTTGTTTACATATATTATAGCCGTATTTTATTAAATGTATAACTTAATCTGTTTAATAAATTTAATCAACTTTACCTATTAAGGAGGCAGCCAGTGCACTATCTTTTATAGATTCACTTTGATCAAGAGTGATAAATTCATCTTTTGAACTGTTTCAGGTTTATTATTACTTTTCTAGCTCAGTTCTATACAAGTGATATTAGTTTACCAAAAGTTAACTGTATGTTATTTCAGCACCACATTTTCTTGATTAATAAAAGTGTTTTGCTATCTCTACGGACAAACAATGATCTATAGTTCAACAAGAACTCGAATAAATAAAATCAATTAACACCTCACATTACATGTGTCAGCAAAGAAACCATGAAGCCATTATCAAATAATTTGATGATGACACTAAATTAAAAAATCTGATGCGGAGAAATGTACAGCAACAATTCCTTTTTCTACCAAATCACACCATAGAGGTAAAAACTCAACACTAAGCATTCAAAATTCTGTGGGTTTAAAGCTAGTGGCCCTATGCAGAGTTGAGATTGTCTCTTGATTAAATATTCAAATTTCATCTTTCGGAATCCATTACTTTATACTAACAAAGAGTTTGTTAGAAAAAAAGTTTTTAAGAGCTCTCCAGGGGCAATAAATTTCAAGTTTGACATAATTTCAAACAGTGTTAAAAATGTATCTGTCAATATTTGATCTTAAAACAATCTCATTAAGAGAGGTATATCTCAGGTATTATTACAAGGCACTTTTTTAATATCCGTTTAGTGCTTTATGAAGTGGTTTGTGCAGTTCCATTTTAATGATCAATCTATTGTTTCCCGCAGAAAATGTTTCCTGCAGTTTGATAGCTTCCACATATTTGAAATACTTTAAAGGAACTTCAGTATTCTCAAAATATATACCAAGATTTTTAAAACACTTATTCTATTATTAAAGAAGGCTTCAGTTTAACAAGCCCTGTGCCATTGTATGCAGCTACCATCTCGTAGTTTCCAATAGGAAGTGCAAAGATCAACAACTCATAGCATATCCAAAGATTTATTATTATTATTATTATTAAATTAAGCCTACCTCCTCTGTCCAATGTTTCCAAGTTTCTTAAACAAGAACAAAGAATAAAATCTGATCCTATTGAAGTCAATGGAAATATTGACTTCACCATCACTAATATTTGACTAGAGGAAGAGAGAGAGAGAGAGAGAGAGAGAGAGAGAAAATATCTATTCAGACCAGTTGTCTAAACAGGTGAAACTGCATCATTTTAGTTCAGTCTGCTGTGAAATAATTTTAAAAAATTTGCAAATGAAATAAAAACAGTACTATATTGCATGTTGCACTGCATGATATGCTTCTACTTGCAAACAGGGAGTGGGGTCTACAACGGAGACCTGTAAGAGAGTTCAGGATTCTCCTGCCAATTTAAAAGTCATGAAAAGCATACCAATTTTCTTTTCTTTTTAAAGGTGCTTATTACACTTTTGATTATAGTATATTTTACCTTCCAAAATGAAAAGTATCATCTATACACCACCAACTGCTGGACACCATTGGGCATTCAAGGCCTGGTCTCCTGCTGTTTGCACTCTGTTCTGTTACTGCTTCCTAGAGTAACCTCTAGTCAGCCACCTACACCTTCTTCTATCCAACTGCTTTGATGGAGAAACAGGCCGTACTTTACAAATACTGTTTTCCATTTCTTTACAAATGAATACTTTTCTGATAAAATGTACTAAGTCCTCTCTTGCCTCCTGCGTTCACTTTCATTAACAAGAGAACTTAGAGTATCCAACATCTGGGCAGCAATCAAGTTCATCAAATCGTTCACCAGGCATACAGCCTTGTCCTTGTCCTTGTCCATGTCCATGTCTAGTGTTCCTTAACAACAGGGATGGCAACCAGCAGACTCCCCATACTGGTCACTTAACATGCCCACTCTTGTCACATAGAGACATGCACACAGTGTCTGAGCCATCTATGACTTTATCGTGACACAATGGATGTACTTTGCTCAGGGAATCAGGAGCTAAATCATGGAATCAGTGAGAACTGTCCACACCATATACAGCTCTGAGTAATTACAGCTGGAGGCTAAAAGGCTTTCCAGACAAAATACTGCCCCACTGACTAACATGCCTTTCAATGCAAATTGAAAGACCTTCCCTTTCTACTCTCAATCCATCCATTAGGATAGAGGAATACATTTTCAGTACCTGTGATCTGGTCCTTCTAGAAAAAAATGGACAGCTCTAGAAAACTCTAATACTCTGTAATACTTCCACTTAGAAGATGGTAACTCTTCCCGTCAGGGATTCCATTTGGGATCCTGTTCTCCACAAATGAAGAAGTCCGGTCCCTTAGTAAACATTGCCTCTTCTTCATGAAGATATTTCCTTATTATTCACAAAGGTCAGCTTGCCCTGAGAATTTCTTTCTTTCTTTTCAGCCCTCCCACACACAAGCACAGTGTTTCAACTGTAAGAACAGAAACAAGCGCAAGCATGCAAGCATGTGTTATGACATGTTTTCTGCTGAACAGTGAAATCATGACTGCAGAGTAAAACACCACCTTAATATATGAGTAGTGGTCTTTCATGTTCTGCAGCCAGTGTAATCCTTTATGATCCATTTGAAGAACAAAATGCCCCCTCATAAAATGTTTGAGACTCTGTGCTGCCCATCTGAGCAGTAAGCATTTCTTCAGCTGCTTGCTGCTCCCACAGAACAAAGATTTCTTGTCTTGTCATAATACTGTTTCCAGGTCAGTAATAGGCATCAACATGAGCTGCAACACTGGTTGAAAAATCAGGCTTTGAAGTGCTGGATGTTCACGGGAGCTCTTTTTAAATGTCCGGAAGCAGTTGTTAAAAATTATTCATCCACTCCACTTTATTTTGTGCATTTCTATACTGCCAATGTGATGTAAAACATTCCTGCACCATGAAGGGAAATTTTAATATTTAATCCTATTTTTTCCATTCTTGAAGCATCACATATCTCTTGGACACACATCAGACATAGCTAACCCAAATGTCATGAGCTGCAACTTTCATGAGGTTTTTGAAGTTTTCAAAATGGAAGTTTTTCTAATGGAAGTAAAACATTTCTTCCTGTTGTTAATTGTCCATTTTCAGCTTCTCCTTTATGAAGACCTAATGGACCTCTGAAAAATTCTAACTGATGTCAAATTACCTATCACCTGCAATACAGAACTGATTTCCTTGGTTTCTTCCAGAATACCTAGGGATATACATGTACTAACTATAAAAAAAAAAAAAAAAAATCTCAAATGGCGGGAGACCTATTGATGCTCAAGGCATGGCTTATAAACGGTTTTTTAAAAGGCAGACACTTATTTCAGCCTGAACTTGTGATGCTATCTGTAGCATGTTTCCATTTCTGATTAAACCTGTCCACAATGTTAAGTATAAGAGGAATAAGCAGAATTATGCAGTTCACAGAACGGTTTTGCTTAATGTTGGGCTTAAAACAAGGCTCCTGATTAGTAACTTCTGTGGATTTCTCCCTTCCAGAAAATACTCAGTACCAGATGGACTGTGCCACAGACATAACCTTAGTATATATGATGATTCCCAGCATTTTAAAAGAACTGGATTCAATTTTTCTGCCCTAGATGTTCACTTCCATTGTTTCATTGCAGGTGAATTTCTATCACTTCTACTCAACATACAATTCCTGAATCGCGATATTCAGTATCACAGATAACAAACCTGATCACAGCTGAAGATCGGACATCTACTGTGATGTATCTTTTAATCAAGGTTAATTCTGCCATCCAAAATCACTGCTGCTACTGGCCTACCCTTAACATTTTTGTCACAAAGCTCACATTCAAATTGAGTATATTCTACTAAAATCCATGAAATTGGTGTTTCCTGTTGGGTGACTCTACAGTTTCAGAGGTAGTCTACTCCATAAGAAACAACAGATCTCCGGTCTGTGGTGGACCTTATCAGTGTGCACCCTTGCAGCAAAGAAGGCCAACTGGCTACAGATCTATGTTAATGAGACTGTACACAGCAGGTAGAATTATTTTTTTCCTCTATTTCCAGCACTTGTGAAACTGCATTGGGAATACTGAGTCCAGTTTGAGGCTCTCTACTACAAGAAATACAGGGACATACTGGAGCGAGCTACTGCAGAAAGCCACCAAGATACCTAGAGAACTGCAGTATATAATACTCCTGGTAAGGAGAGGCTGAGAGAATTGGGCTTGTTCAGCCTTAACAACAGTGGGTGAAGGAGAGATCTCATTTCTGTCCACAGCTATCTAATGTGATTTTACAAAGAAGATGGAGCCAGAGGCATTCAGAGGTAAGACAAGGCAACAAAAGGAAACTCCATTTAAATATCATGAAAACCTTTTTTGCCATGAGGTGGTCAAACACTACAAGTTGGTCAGGGACACTGTAGAATCCCCTTTCTTGGAGATATTCAACACCTGGCCAGGCACAGTCCTGGACAACCTGCTCCACCTAACCCTGCCTGAGCAGGGAGGTTGGACTGGATGCTCTCCAGAACTCCCTTCTAACTTCAGCCATTCTGTGACTTGCTCACTGGAAGCAAATCAGAGCCTAAGCCTCTCATGATGTCATACAGTAAACCCAGGCCCTGCTCAAGATGGATACACATCGAAACCTGGAAATAAATCGGCTTGTTTTCTCCTCTTTCAAATGTGCTGTGGAATAAACCAAGCTTCCTTCTACCCTCCTTCCAAAACATTTTTTCAAGCTTTTGAGCTGTATCTAGCTCATTCAGCAGTCTACTTACACAGTGATATTATTGCAATGTTTTGCTAGAACACAAGCACAGTTTCCCCTGTCAAGATCCCAGGAAATGTGTCCATCCAAGTTCTGATTTCCCCTCCTGGAACCCTTAAAACCTCTGCTCCCGATTCAAGACCTGCTTACCAGATCTTCATTTTACAATCAGATATGATTAAAAACCTTCTGATGAACAGCATTCCACAGACATTTTTTTTCCTCTTTCCCTTCCTTAAACAAATCAACATTTGAAGAATTATTTCAAGCTAGAGGAACTTACTTACAAAGAGCAGACTGTACACTTCCTGCTACCTCAGTAAATCTGAAGCCTCACAGTGCCAAGTTTACACTGATACAACAGTAAAATGTGAATTCAAATACTTGTGTGAAAAATTAATTTACACGCATGATGACCTATCTTTGTGTCAGAGTCCAACATTCTCTGATGAGGTTCTTTTAGATATTCCATGCATGGAGGCAGTAATGTTTAATATCAAATTTACTTTTTGGAAGATATTTGAAGTTACAAGGGATTTCGATTTAGAAAACTGATACTGCATTATTCCCTCAGCTTTACAGGCAATTACCCTTGCCCACCTCCACTGAGCCTTCTTCCACTTGTAATGGTTTATTCCGTGAGTCCCATTCCACCACTAGGGGTTTAGTCAGTCACACTCTGCTAGTATGCAAACTTACATATTTAGGAAAACAACTGATCAGTTCTTTCTCTAAAACTGGCATAAATAAAGTAATTATATGGGAACTGATATTACAGATCTTTGACAAAAGTTGCTTAGTCATATCAACATGAGATAAAAATACACCAAGGAGCACTGTCATTAAGTTGTGACACATCTCACATCCATTTATGAAATATGCCACAAATAATACTAGCCAAAACTACTTAGCTGATGCCATTTTCTTCAATGGTTTCCTAAGAGAGAGAAGCACCAAAAAGACTTACTAGACCTTCCAGAAACATCCTACACAACAACATAAGAACAACTGTACTGGGTCAGAATAGTATTTCCTGTATCCCTTCTCCAGCAATCCCCAAAAGCAGTTGCAAGGAACAGTATTAAAAAAGAAGAAGAAGAAAAAAAAAAGGTGATATTCCCTCCAAGCACTTTCAGTCTCCAATCATTTTCAGTGCAGGCATTTCCTCAGATAGATGTATTTTCCATGTATTAAGTAACATTCAGTAGATTTCTCAGGTATTAATTTGTCCTGTCTCCTCCAAAATTCAGAAAAGCTTTTCACATTCCAACCCACTTAAAGACATCACTTCCTCTTACAGGCACTCAGAATCCTGGATCAACCAAGCACATAAAAAAGTAAAGATTTGTAGCACATGAAATTTTTTTTTTATTAACAAAAATATTCAGATTATCAGCAGTAACTGTAGTATTAACACATCCACTAGGTAACCAAGTGACAAAGAACAAAACCCCCATCGCTAGCCCCAGATGTCTTACAGTGCAAGTATCAGACAAGATAAGAGACAGGAAACTATTTAGAACCAATAAGGCAAGAACAGCTAGCATCACAAGCAATGATATCTTGTTACAAATAGCTTGATGCTCCCACGCTTTTGTAGGCATCTCAGTAAGGAACATCTTGGGAAGAGAGATGAAGTAATGCACTAAATCAAAAAGTGAGTAAAGGAGTCCTGGACCAAGCATAAGGGTGGCATGAAAATGTGTACTTGCAAATGTAGTAAACAGGGCTGGTCTTGTAACTTGAAGGATAACTTTGACAAAGAGAAATGGTAACTAAGATGCAGCTGGGTGAAGAAGGGCTTGACAGTTATGGTAAGTTGCTAATATTTGATGCACCCACCAGAGCAGGGGAGCCAGTGGAGATATACAAAGACATGGTCAGAGCGACAGTCTGTCACTCTGAAAGTGATCTCTGTAAAAGGACTCCAGACAGATATGACTGGAAAAGGATAATCCCCAATGGTAGTGAGGATGAGCATTTAACTGAAGAGTAGGCAGGAAAACACATATAGCAGGGATTTAAGGCAGAAAAACCCTGCCAGACTTGGATGTTGCCTGAATGCAAGGAACCTAACAAAACAGAACAGTTATACTAGGCCAGTAAAAAATACAGCACAGAGAGAGTGTTCCTTTCCCTGATATCCCATGTCAGCATCCAGCATTCAGCTTTGTAAGAACTTCCTGAAGGAGAGTTGCACCAACACAGTCACGTTAATAGCCACTCAAAGACATAACACAGTAATGCCCAATCCACTTTTTAACCTGTTTGTATTTTGATCTCTAAAACATCCTTTAGCAAGGAATTCCAATATTTAATTGCATGCTATGTGAGAAAAAAAAAAAAAAAAAAAGACTTCCGTTAAATGTTTTAAAACTGTTTCCTGAGAATTTCATAGGATGTTTCCTTCTTCTCATTATATTAGAGTTAATTAATGATTGTTCCCTGATTGCCTGCTTGAGGCCTTCCATGATATTACAGACCATTTTCCTCATTCATCTCTTTTCCAAGATGGAGTATCCTAGTTTATTTAACCTTTCCTCAGCCAAAACTTCTTCCGTATATCTTATCAATCTTCATGACCTTACCTTGAACTACAGTATCTTTTTGAAATTATTTTGAATTGAACAAAAGTACACACTATACATTGACTGCACACCCTGTGGATTTATAAATTGGTATAATAAACCAATGTTTATGATTTCTGTTTCTTTTTCTATTTCTTTCCTACCAATTTGAAATATTCTATCTACCCTTTTAATTGCTGCTAAGCTATGAACTGCCAAATTATGGGCTTGTCCTAAGAGACATTATGGCATTGTTAACTCAAAAAGTAGATGAAGGGCTTGGAAAGAACCCTAGGAGATCTGTTTTGACTATGTGAGTCTAAGCTAGGAAATAAAGGAGGAGATGACAGAGAAGTGAGGCTACATTTTCACTGATATAGAAATGCCTTAGGCCTGTGAATCATTTGCAAAGAGATGATACTTTAATTGTGCTTCCACATAAGATTATGCAAAGATGAAGAGCAGAATGAGGGAAAAGAATGGGGGCGGCCGAGAGACAACACGTTGCAGAACTCCCACTTGAAACTGGATGGTGAATGAGAAAGATTCTCCAAAGGATGCGCTGAAGTGATCCAAAGGCAGCAGAAAGATGACATTAGCCAAGAAGTCACAGGGCAAAAAGAACAGGGACATGGTCAACATTTTCAAAGCTGTTTGACAGGTTGAGAGAATCAAAGCTTAAGATTGAAAGCGGACTTTACTCAATGATTTGGAAGTCAATATCTTGCATGGGGAGACAGTCTCAGAAGCAACATTTCAATCACTCCACTTAGTTGCACGTGCCTCTGCTCTGCCTTTCAACAGGCCCTTAACACTACTGCACATCATTCAACATACTCCAAATTTTTGTTTGGTTCTGCTTTAGCAGCATAGGACCATGGTACATTGCTAAGCAGCCTCTTTACTCTTATCATTGCATTTCCCAGGACTTTTTGTATAGCAACCAAATTTGCTACATAAAGCCTTCTGAGCAGAAGTTAATACTGATTGAGGTGGTATGAATTCTAACTGGAACTGAGTGCCACACAACTTTACAAAACAGCTCCTGACTCTAGCAGGAATTGTGCCACAAGTAGAAGGATGGCCCCACTGCTATGTATCTGCAGCTCCTTTTCCCCACCCATCCCCAGATCAGTTAACCAGGTTAGCCACCTTCTGCTAAGCTTCCTCTCACCATGGACGGTAATTACTGAAAAATGTAATTAATGCAGTTTACTGCCAGGAATTCTCTTCAGAGAATCTGTCCATGAAGTGGGACAGCCTAGATAAAAATTACAGTTTAAACAAATTTTTTGATCCTCCGATTTTTCTCTGTTTTGCATTCACATCTTCCATGAAAACTGTTGTGTAAATGTGCTACAGATTGCAAAACAGCCAAATTGAGTAAGAAACTCTATAAACTGATCTGCTTTCCAAAGGCTACACATGCATACACACATACTTACATACACTCCTATATATCAATAACTTCTGAAAATACAAATGAAAATGACATATTAATCTTCCAAGCATTCTGCTTTCTTTCTCATTGCACACTGAAGGAAAGAAGGAAAGAAAGGAAGGAAAGGAAGAAAGGAAGAAAGGAAGGAAAGGAAGAAAGGAAGAAAGAAAGGAAGAAAGGAAGAAAGGAAGAAAGGAAGAAAGGAAGAAAGGAAGAAAGGAAGAAAGGAAGAAAGGAAGAAAGGAAGAAAGAAAGAAAGAAAGAAAGAAAGAAAGAAAGAAAGACATTCTTAACTAATATACTTCTATTATTAACAGTCCCTTAGAAAATAGATAAATTAATTATAATTAGCTCCCAGTTGGATAATTTTGTGTATAGCATTCATATGAGGGAACTGTTAAAAAAAAAAAAGGCAAAATGAACACATACATTTTCTTAAATAAAGAACTTGCATAAAACAAAGTCAGGCACTCTGTTCCTCTTTCATTCCATATGATACACAGCTGCGTCAATCCCATCAGGAAACAGGCAACAGGAAATTCTTAACATTCTGAAGAGAAATCTAAAGATGTGTCTCATCACCCTTCCTCCTAAAAGTGCTTTTCGATTGTTTAAAAGACATTTACACCAGCTCTAAAATTAATTACTTTACTGAGCTTTTTAGCAGCTCTGGGCCTCATTAAGTAACTAACAAGGAGTCACAAATATATATTTTTGTAAGTTGCCTTCACTTTTTCATTTCCTCCATCCCAAAATATAAATCGATATGAAGAGTTTGACACCTATGGACAAAATCGAAGCCAAGTACCTCAGCTATTGGAAAATATTCCTTCATAATGTGCTGCTCCTGTGTTATTTGTGTTTCTAACTATAGCTCTTGCATATATAATTCCATTATACTTTTATAAATCACCGTTTTGAAAAATGCTTTTGAACCATTAATATATTTTCCTGGTTAAAATTCTTTGAGATGTTCTTAACAAGAGTCTTAGATAATGAATTTGGGCAAACTCTGGAACAGTCTTTACAGTATTATCATTCTCATTAATTTTCAGAACTACCCACTGTGTTGAGATGATTGTCATGGGCCTAAGACTTCAATTTGGCTAAATATTTTTGCATATATTTCAACATATAAGTAACTAACAGATGTTTAAAATGTTAAGTGCACATTCTAGAAATAGTTAAATGTTTACTGTAATATCATAATTTGTTTTTGCACTCATTTTTATTTTGCTGCTTCTATCTTTAAACACTCCTTTAGTGTCCTGGTTGGCTGTAGACAAAATGCTTTAAAATGACTTCACAAGGAAATAAAACATACTCAATTTAGTAAATACAGCTGTGCTTTTAAAGAAAAAAAAAAAA